>JAJLRJ010000001.1:57665788-57720788 GCA_024195265.1 Dendrophyllia cribrosa
AAGGAGACTATGTGAAAGCTAAATAAATACGGTTTGAGCTTAAAGAAGGAACAAATTTTACAACTGCCTTATCCTAGTTTTCTTTTCAATCACAGCATCATCGATCTGAGCCGAACGAGGATAGTGCAGAGAATGATTTCTTGTTGAAGAACACAAAGGCAGAAAGGGGGGTTATAAGGCATACCTTCAAAGGTGCCAGATTCCACTCATAAGATGTCTGCATATATGACATAAGGAACTGTTACGAGAAAAAAGAGCGGTCATCATTAAAAGTGTAAAGAACACGGGAAGTTTTTAATGGAATGTGTAATGAACTCGGAAAGTTTTAAATGGAACATGTAATAAACTCGGGATGTTTTAAATGGAACGTGTAACGAACTCGGGAAGTTTGTAATGGAACGTGTAACGAACTCGGGAAGTTTGTAATGGAACGTGTCATTAATGCCGGACGTTTTGCTACTTTAGCACAAAAATATCAATTAAGCTGCAACAGAAGCATGCATGTTACTGTATTTTATGCCAATTTAATTTAAACTGGGATATATATACGAGGGTCCTGAAGGGGGGGTACCAATCCCATTTCCCAGCCCAATTTTTTTCCAAATCCCATATCCCATTCCCACCAGCAGAATTCAGGAAAAATCCCAGTGTTTTACATACCAGCTCTTTTCTATTCACATCCGCATATCAGGTGATATTCTCCTGTCATTTCACATTTCTGTCGCCTTAAGGTAGTCTGACCCGACTGGTAAGTGTTCTTATTCTTCCAAGAATGGTTGGATGGATCATGCTCAGTGTTGTTTCTAGAGCGCCGTTCACCTCTTTTTTTTCAGAATCACTGTCACTGACGCAAAAGCTGTCTACCTGGTCATTTTTAGGAGACTTTGGTGGTAGACTGTCACTATATAACGTCATCATCTGAATTAGGTGGCTCAACATTTCCACTTGGAACTCCTTCCATGCCTTTCAGTGAATTCAAATCGACTGGTTTCAAGACAGTTTTCGTTTCACACAAGTTCAAAAGCAAAGTGCCAGCCCTCTCCATCGTGTTATCTTGTCTAACATTTCGTTGTCCGACAGATTAACCATGCATTTTAGCCCACGCCCTCATTTCAGCTTCCTCGTTTCTCGTTATCTCCTGTGAGGTGGGCTTAGGAATTTTGATGCGAGGTAAGGAAATTGCATTTAATGTTGGCAGTTTGTAATATGAGTTTGGATATTGTGTGTAGTAAGCTGCTTCCCACTTAGAAACCCGTTTGACTGCTTCTTCAACCGGTGACCCAAAACTAACAGCGTATTCATACAATGTAAAAGTGTCTCTCCTAAAATGCGTTACCGCATGCTGGTTATCAACATGAAGTGTTAAGAGTGACTCCATGTTTAAGCTCATTTTGTACCCTGGAAGTAGTGACAAGTCTTGAATGTTGGCTTTGATGGAGCTGAGAGATTGCTTCAGAAGTTCAAGAGATTTCATGCATTTATTGGATACAGATCCTCGAGGACCATCAGTGATTCTTTTAATGATTGCAACTCTTTCGCCTTCTGTGAACATGCTTGCACGTACTGCAGCACGTTTTCAACCATCTCAATTCCTTGATCAATGGTATGTCGAGGTTCTTTTACTGGCCTCTTTCTAGAATGAATATCAAAGGCCTTGACAAGCGTCTGTAAATGTTCAAGAAATTCGGCCATTCCTTTCGTGGGTCTGTTGATGAGTTTGACAGAACCTGACCCGAATCAGTAAGCAGGGGCGTATACGTAGCCAGGACTTTTTCAGAGGTACGCACAATCACTGTTTTCAAACACTCCCTCTACCTCCTCCCCCCACCCTCAAGTCCCAAATCTTTCTTTTTTTTTCGACTTTTTCAGGTACGCACGTGCGTACGTGCGTACAGATAGCTATGCCCCTGGTAAGATAGACATTACGATCAAACTCTACGCATATACCCAGTGGCTGGCACAGCTTAGGCACAGAACCATCAGAATCACCGGTACTATCACTGCCGGAAATCACTGATAGGGTACCAGAGTTTAACATCTTGACGCAATGGCCTTCACCATAAAACTATATCATCACCGAGAAAAGCCACGTTCATTGCATTTGAAGATACGGGTAACATATTAGGACCAGTAACCACTTGTGTTGTGTTCTGGGATAGAGTGCGAAGATAAATTATGCCATCTGCGCAAATTGCAAGCTTGTCACCTGATACTGCTAATGGTTTTATCAAAGGCGAAGAAATTAGACTACTGAGAACGAACTCGTCAAAAACAACATTTCAAGAGTGCCTCGCTAACATCAAACTACGCCTTATAGCGCGTGGGTATCCAAAACAGTCATAGAGAGATCGCTATCAGGGGTCAATTTCGCCTTTAGAAAGTCAGCACTCGAACAAAAGAAAAAGACTCATGATAAGATATTGCCTTTTGCCATTACGTACCACCCAGTAGTGCATAATCTCAAACAAATAGTGATGGATAACTGGAGTTTAATACAAAATAAGCCACTGCTAAAAGCCATTTACAAGAAACCTCCGATAATATCATACAAAAGAGGCAAATCCCTCATAGACACGCTCGGGCGAGCAAAAATCTGAAGGTTCCAATGCGACGCAAACGTAACCTCGCAAAGGGAGTCAGTGTAGGCCTGCCATTTACTATCTATTCACTGCAAAATATGCAAATCCTCTACGTCTACTCGATTCCTCTATGCCACACATTCTACGAATATCACTCTTCATCTGGGTTGCTGAACAATCCAATAGTAATTCTAGCTTACTGTTCTCGGTGTGAATAACAACATTTTGAGTCGAAATATACTTGATTTCCACAACAACGGTGCGAGTTTTGCACACTTCGGCTCCCGACATGTTGTTAATTTTAACATGTAAGTACGCATGCTCAGCGTTTTTAGCTTGATTGTACATTGTTGACCACAAGACAAGGGAAAAATAAAATATTCTGATATTCCTATCGCATAATTGGCGTAAAATAGGCACTTTTAACGGTTTTCTGATGTTTGCCAAACTAAGGGAATTAGTTAGACTAGTTAAGACTAGTTAAGCATGCTTAAAGACAACTGTCCCATTCCCGTTTCGACGATTTTTTTTCCCATTCCCAGTGAACAAATCCCAGTCCCAGTGACTCAAATCCCATTTCCCAGGGCAAAAACAGGCCAATCCCAGTTCCCATTTTACCCCTTCAGGACCCTCATATACCTATTATTCATATTGGAATCCAATCAACCCCACCCCCCCCCCCCCCCCCCCCCCGCCCCCTTCTCCCGGTAGCAGAGGTGGAAGTCATATGCACCATAAGAAACGTAAGGAGCTAGGAACTTAGGAAAGTTAAATGCGTGACCAGCCCTTCACAGTGAAGGTAAAATTGAGATCTTCACATGTGTCGAGATTTAACTTTTCCGCAGTGGGAGAAATCCTTGTATTTCACTGAAGTTTATATAATAACATCGTAATAATATTGAATTACACTTGACTGTAGTCTATATTCAAATTATAAGAGCCATGGTATATTTGTTCACTTTTACTCTGGCCTTGGGAAGACTGCCAATTTCTGTTGTAATAACCTTGCATTCTGAGTTATTTTAAACGTGGCGGTAACGTTATATCATGATATTCAGGTCGGCAGGCCAAAACAATATCCAGTTTGCGTTAGATAGGCATGAATACCTATTAAATATCCTTTATATTTTACAACTATGAGGGCAAGGTATTAGTTTAACTATTTTTTGCCCCATTTCTCCTTGTTTCTTAATTATATATTCCTGTCAACTTGTTAATTTTTGGAGAATTTTGGAGAATACTGTATTGCATGCATGCCTTTGTTATAGTTAAATTAATACTTGAGTGCTGTAATCGATAAAACTTCCAAACTCAACAATACTTCCCGCCTTAGTGACACGTTTCATGTCGCCCTTCAGTTTGGGTGTGTTGTTAATGTAATTGTTCTCCTCACTTTACCCAGCGAACTATCATCTTGACGTAGATGACTTAGACGCAAGCAAAGATCGATCAATTTAAAATTTTAGGCCATATTTTAAGACCATGTTATTTCGACTCTTCTTTTATTATCTTATCCTCGTTAAACTTATCTCATGATATCTGTTATCTAAACTCATGATATCTTATCTCATGTCATGACATCTTATGTTAGAGTGACTTTACTTAACCCGTGAAATAGTTAGTAAAATAGTACGCACTATTAGACTATAATTCCATTGTTTTCTTTTGTTTAATTTGGACTATCACACACTAATTGTTAGATAGTGTTTCACGGGTTAAGTGAAACCACTCTAACTTTAATATGTTATGTTATCTAATTGTAGCTTATCTTATTTCGTCTTCTTCGCATGTTATTTTGGATGTTATCTTTTATGGAATAATATGTTTCAAGTTTTCCTTATTTATTACACTCAGAAAGCGGTCAATGTGGAATTAAAAAATCAAATACGATGAAAGAAGTGGATTATATACGAGAAAGTTTATTTCTTACAAGACATTGCATGAGTCATTGTAATTCGTTCAGTTCTTTTAAATTTGGTCCAACTCGACGTTTCAAATTAAAATTAACAGCGCATCTCTAGCTTTAAAAATGAACATATATAGTAAAACTGATCTACAATAACAAAAGCGATAGATTCGAAAGAATCCACGTATGAAAACTCTAGTACCTGGTGAACGAATACCAATCAATGTTGGAGCTTAATCGGTGACAGCCTAAGGAGTGAACGAAAAAGGACAACAGTATGCTAGCGTCCAGGGAGTGGGGGCGAGCGAAAAATGTTGGTAGCGAAGAAAAAACGAGTGGGGACTGGGGAGAGGGAGAAGGAAGGAGAGCCTGTGAGACTTTCTTTACTGAGCCTCTTCCGCCCACTTTTGTCACTTAGTTGGATAATTGGATTTCTGCTGTCAAGATGTCCATCTGTCAATTTACCGAAATCATTCTCAGATTTCTCGCGCGAGTAGATCGCTAAATGTTGTCGTTTCTTTGATCTTAGGAAAAAAATCTCAAGCTGTGATACTGACAGGAGGATCGAATTTACGCTTTCCAGAGCCGTTTAGAATTATTTAGTTATGCGTCGTTTCTTTGCTAGCTCTTGGCATAACAGTGGCGTTTTTTGGGCTCACTTTGAAAGAGTTGCAAGATCAGTTGTAGCCGATTAAGTAGGAATTATTCGTTGCTTAGGATCAGTTCATTTCTCATTCCGTGATTTAATGTGAGCGCAAGTCTGCGGTTAGCACCTTTGCGGTTAGCATAACTTGCGAGATAGTGTTTCTTTATCACGGCTAAAAGAGTCTAAGATCCAAGTCTTATGCGATAGTCACGGTCTATATTGGAATAGGGATGTTACTAAAAGCGGGAACGGGGAACCGGGAACGGGGAACGGGGAACGGGGGTCTGGGAACGAGCATTCAGCGGTATTCGCCATAAAATATAGGTCCTTCATATATGCATGGTTGTTATTGTAAAGAAATTTCAAAACGGTGGTCGCGACGAGAAAGCGAACCACGGAAAAAGCAAATTATACCTTTCATCTCAGGTAATAAGATTTAAAAGGAACTTGGAATCGTAACGTTGTGTTTATTTGTGCTTTGTACCGTCTGGCAGAGGCAGTGTATCACCGTTTTTGCAGCGACGAATCGAAACGAATAAAATCGAGATCAATCAAACTCAAAGCAGTAGTGACACCCAGAACTATGCTTTTATTCCTGATCACATACAAGTATTGCTTCTACAAAGAATTCAAAGGTAAAAAAACAAAGCCTGATAAATGAACAGTATATTTATTCAAGATCTGATACATACATGTATGTTTCTGTACAGATCAAAAACAGTTTTGTATTAAGAAGTTTTTTCTTAAAAGTTTTAACAGTAATAACCAACATATTTTCTAGTCATTGCTTTATTTAACAGAAACCGTGTGCAAGTAGAGTTTAGCTTATTATGTTAGTGCAATTTTGCCCTTTGTGGAAATTTCGTGTTATTTTGCAATTTTGTCATGATCATGTTAATCATTTGTATTACCATAGACTGAAGGGAATATTGCAAACAGCATATGTTTACCTTACTTTCAAGAGTCCCTTTATCTCAAATAATATGTGTTTTTTTTACTATTGAATTTTCCGGATTTGACTATAACAGAACATGACAATGCTTTGTATTCCTTATATGCAAAGATATCATGTACGGTGCATTACTACAGCATTATCTTGTAATGTACTCATCTCATCTAATTTCTGTCATGGCTGTGATTCAGCTAAAATTCCAAAACCTTACTTAAACAAGCATCTCAAACTTGGTGTGTTCAATTGTTCATATTCATCACACACTTTAGTGTGTTTTATGTTAGCATAAAAGTAGCAAAAATGAAGGTACTTGTAGGGTACTTGTTAAAGGAGTTCAGTCATGGCAATTTTCAGTTTTTTTTTTTGGTCAAAACTGCCTCCAATTAGAATTAAGTATCTTATAGAACACTAAGTGTAAGATGTCAAGTGAATTTTCGAAGAGAAAATAAACCATAATCTGAGTTTTGAGAGTTCTCCAAGACAGAAGTGATAAAGTTGAAAAAAATTGGCCTCATTTTTTCAAGATGTAATCCATTTCCATCCTGGCCATCTGCAGCCCAAGACACTAATGGTTACTCTAAGAGCACTAGTAGAATAATTTTAAACAAAACTGAACCCTTATTTTTGGGTTTCCAGTGATATAAATGTCTTTTGACTTTTTAAAGTAACACTAAAAATGATGTTATATGCCCATTTAAAGCACCTTACTTAAACAAGCATCTCAAACTGGGTGTGTTCAACTGTTGATATTCATCAGGCACTTTAGTGTGTGTTAATGTTTGAATAAAAGTAGCAAAAATGAATTCAATAGGTGTTCTGCTTTCAGTTTCAGAAATATGTTCATAGTTTAGTTCATTTTTGTCCACTACTTATGCAAATGCTTTTGTTTATCATTTCAACAAGTACATGGCTATAAAAGTTTAAATCAATCAGCTCTTTCAAGGCAGCCTTAAATATCCAGAGGTGCATACATGTCCACAGTACATAAGACTTCATTTTAGAAGTTAGTTATCCTTCTGAAAGTTATTATTTGTTTGGCACCTACAGTCAAGGCACAAAGTAAATGTCAGTTCCTAAATCTTTCCCTATAATTATGCTATACCTTACATTCAAAAGTATACAAGACTTTTTCTGAAAAGTGCATTATCAAAAAAGTCCTAAAACCAGACCCCAAAAAAGTATGATAGCCCAGAACGTAACCCAAAAAAGTTCCTTTTTTTCACTCTATAAAAAAGTTAATACAAAAACACATCAAGATAGTTACAGACAGTTTTTGCATTCACCTTTCTTAATTCATGATGTATCTGTCAGTGATCTATGACAAACTTTAGGCAGACTGCAATCATTCTTGAAACTGATACAATTTATTGTTTGATACAATATATTGCTTGTTTTAGAACCCTGGGTTTTGCTTTTGGTCAACTCCCAATAAAGTCATAACCACAATCTTTCACCCAAAACAAATCAACACAAATTTTTCTAACCCAAAAAAAGTCCACAGATTGCTAATTTCAAACCCAAAAAAGGTCTTCACACTTCCCTGTCACTAATATACCCGAGGACCCCCCCCCCCCCCCCCCCCCCCCCACTCCTCTGTGAATGATCCACAGCATTATTATGCAATGCATCAACATTATTTTAATTACTGTACTAGATGCCACTTTAACTTTTGGTCAGGTTTTTATACTGTTTTTTTTTTCTTTTTGTTTAGTTTTTATGTTAAGCTTTCAAAAATAAGATTTAAAAGGCATTTAAATGGCATGTTTCACAATTCACAGGCTTGGACACAATAGTCCAGCATTCTGTAGCTTGCCTGCAGATTTCCATAAGAATAGGTATATTTCCTTGTCAACTGATTTACATCTGGTTTGACATTGTTAGATTTCATGTAAAGATCATTTGGATGTGCAAGAAAATAAGGGGGAATTTGGGGAGATGAACAATACAACTTATGTCCCTGAATTGTATGTTCTTGTCAAGTTTTTGTTACATGGTAGGCAATTACTGCGCCTTTCAATAACATGCAGAATTTGAAATTCAAATTTCCACCAACGGTTGCGTTTTACACTGCCGTCAATCATCTTAGCTTACCTCTCAGGAAACAGATCTTCACTTCAATGAGTTCAAAAGGACACGTCCGTGCGTTATGATTGGTAGATTTCGATCCATTTTGTTTGTTTCTTTTTTACATGGTCCATGGTCCATTGGCTTTCGTATTAATTATGATTGACGGCAGGGAATAACGCAACCGTTGGTGGAGATTTGAATTTTAAATTCCGCATGTTATTGAAAGGCGCAGTAACGGTGTACCATCAAATGTTTGTCTTTGAGCAGTTTTTTGATATGTTCAGTTGACATTCGATAGTTGATATTCTATTTTCCCTTCAGTCTATATATGGTAATATAAATGATTAACACTGATTAACATGACACAATTGCAAAACAACACAAAATTTCTACAAAGGGCAAAATTGCACTAACATAATAAGCTAAACTTTACTTGCACACGGTTTCTGTTAAATAAAGCAATGACTAGAAAATATGTTGGTTATTACTGTTAAAACTTTTAAGAAAAAACTTCTTAATACAAAACTGTTTTTGATCTGTACAGAAACATACATGTATGTATCAGATCTTGAATAAATATACTGTTCATTTATCAGGCTTTGTTTTTTTACCTTTGAATTCTTTGTAGAAGCAATACTTGTATGTGATCAGGAATAAAAGCATAGTTCTGGGTGTCACTACTGCTTTGAGTTTGATTGATCTCGATTTTATTCGTTTCGATTCGTCGCTGCAAAAACGGTGATACACTGCCTCTGCCAGACGGTACAAAGCACAAATAAACACAACGTTACGATTCCAAGTTCCTTTTAAATCTTATTACCTGAGATGAAAGGTATAATTTGCTTTTTCCGTGGTTCGCTTTCTCGTCGCGACCACCGTTTTGAAATTTCTTTACAATAACAACCATGCATATATGAAGGACCTATATTTTATGGCGAATACCGCTGAATGCTCGTTCCCAGACCCCCGTTCCCCGTTCCCCGTTCCCGCTTTTAGTAACATCCTTGGAATAGTGGCATCTTGCAATTATTTTTTAGCTCCTCAGAGTTTATTCTGCGTTTAAGTTGATGTGTTTCTCGGAGCTAGGCAGTATCTCCATTGTCAGAAGTATGGCGTCATTGCATCCGGTTTGAAATATTTGAATCTCCAGTCAGTCGCGGAAAGAGCAAAGAGCTGAAATATTAAACTCTTCCCAAAACAGGTCGGCAGAACCGCACATCTTTTCTACGAGCCAGGTTTACAAGACACGTTTCTTGCTCCTTCCTCGGCGACCTTACTTCTGGGAAATCTAGGAGACATTCTTTCAAAATAGCACATAACTCGGATTCCGCGAAATCGCGCGCGTGAACCGTGTTCACCATAATGCTGATTGACATGAGTTATTCAGATTACGCGTTTTGCGGGTGTTTACGCTATCTGTCAAAATTGACCAATCAGAGGGTATACCTCTTTCTCGCGATGCTTAAGTGGGAGAAGCTGTCTCTTCGTCGTAAAAAGCAGAAAGTTTTAATTATGTATAAAACATTGAATGAACTTGCCCCAGACTATCTTCAATGTCTCTTCACTCAACGCCACGTTAATGATTATAACCTAAGAAATCTTGAAGGAAAGCTTTCGCTGCCCAAGCCAAATACTAATTACCTAAAACGAAGTTTTTGCTACAGCGGGGCCTGTTTGTGGAACAACTTGCCCCAAGATTTAAAACGCGTTTGTTCTATTGGGCAGTTTAAACGGGGTATTAAGAAAGTATCTGAGATATCGGATTCCCACACGGCAATCCAAACTCGTTCCCAGGGTCTCTCGTCTTCCCGCCCCCTGTCTTCTCTCGCTCCAGGGGGCGGGAAGATGAGAGACCCTGGGAACGAGGTTGACGGCAATCATGTAAAGCAGTTGTACAAGTTTTAATTTTTAATTATTAACTTAACTGATGATTCTCCGTGTTTAAATAAAGATTTACAATTACAATTACAATTACAATTACAAAGCGGTCCGTTAAAGAAAGTCTTACAGGCTCTCCTTCCGCCCCTTCCCCCACCCCCCCCCCCCCCCCCCCCCCCCCCCCCCCCGCCCTCGTTTTTTCTTCGCTCTCTCCGACATTTTTCGCTCGCCCCCACTATCTGAGAGCCTGGAACAGGCTAGCAGCACACGAACGTGGCGTGATCCTCAGCAAATAGCTATTACAGTTTACAGTTCCGGATTCAGTCAAAACAGTTCGACCGGAAAGCAAAGGTGGAAGTAATATGCTTCATGATTAACGCTGCGACAAAACGCTATTTGCCAAGCACTGACAAGGCCTCAAACGAAACGAAACGAAACGAGACTAAATGATAAATTAACCTGTAACATAAATATATCAAATACTAGAACAGTCAGATTTCGATTTCTAGTAAGCTAAAAGAGAAATAAACACCGGAAGTGCTGAGTTTTAAACAACAAGATCTGTATTTTGCGAAACGACCTCTTCGTTGGCCGCGATGATATCTTACTTGTTTCTTTGTATGCACAAACGTTTTTCTTAAATACTCCTCGCTGCGATGATGATTTCTCAATAAAAATGTAAAGCCAAGTGGTGATAATTGCTCCGTTTCGCAATTTACAGATCTGTATTTCGCGAAACGAGCTCTTCGTCAACCGCGACGGTATTTAATTTGTTTCTTTGTATTCGTGGACGTCTTTCATAAACATTATTGATGATTTAACCATAACAGTCAGATTTTGTTTTTGCGAAACAGCCAAAAATTTAAAAATAAACACCGGAAGTGCTGAGCCTAAACAGCAAGATCTGTATTTTGCGAAACGACTCTTCGTTGGCCGCGATGATATCTTACTTGTTTCTTTGCATCCGCAAACGTTTTTCTTAAATACTCCTCGCTGCGATGATGATTTCTGAATAAAAATGTAAAGCCGAGTGGTCATAATTGCTCCCTTTTGCAATTTACAGATCTGTATTTCGCGAAACGAGCTCTTCGTCAACCGCGACGGTATTTAATTTGTTTCTTTGTATTCGTGGACGTCTTAGAGACCTTCAGATTGGACTACGAGTGGCGAGATTGAGTACGAGTACGAGTTTTCAAACCAAATTCGTGTGCTTCATATACTTAATTATCACACCAATCTTATCCCTAACGTTTATTTACGTGTTAGTCAGCAACAGGAAGGAGTTACAGTTCGGTGGATACAATTATCTCGAAATTCCAAAGTCGTACTCGTACTCGATTTCGCGGTACTCGTAGTCAAATCTGAAGGTCGCTATCATTGTTGATGATTTTATAACCATAACAGTCAGATTTTGTTTTTGTGAACAGCCAAAAATTTAAAAATAAACACCGGAAGTGCTGAGCCTAAACAACAAGATCTGTATAAGAAACAAGTAAGATATCATCGCAGCCAACGAAGAGGTCGTTTCGCAAGGCATACTGTATTTCGTGGACTGGACTGGACTGGACTGGACTAGTAAAACGCGGACTCAAAATTTGTAAAACGCGGACTCAAAATTTGTAAAACGCGGACTAGAAATAAAAATAAATACATAAATAACTAAAACATTTGCTTTATTAAAATGAATATATCTCTTCTTATATAAAACGTTCCGAATGAAACGTCAACAGGAACATAATCTGATGTCATAATCATACAGACAACAATTCAATTGCCGGATATTATACTATCCACTTTAAAACATTACTTCAAACAAAGTTTTCAGCAAACTTGCTTTAGATCCCTTTAAAATACCAATTTCTTTTTTCATGAAAAACTTTAACAACGTTTTTTTTTCTCAGCACTACGTAACGCTTAGTAAATTAACTACTGAAGCGAAACTTAAGCAAACTCTTTTACCCATGAACTTGAATTACATGGTCTTCAAATAATACTTCTTATATAAAAAACGTTCAAAATGAAACGTCAACAGGAACATAATGAGAATCTGATGTCATAACAAAACAGACAACAGTTCAGCAGTTCAATTGCCCGGTATTATACCGGCTTCTAGAAGGAGAAACATAAGTTTTTTGAGCAACCTGGTAACTGACGCCATATCCATTCGTGTCAACTTTAAACCGTTACTTCAAAAAAAGTCTTACTACAAACTCGCTTTACATTCCTGTAAAAGACCAATTTCCTTTCCTAAACAGCTTAATAACAACTTTCTTTTCCAGTCTTAGCACTACGTAACAATCAGTTATTTAACTTGAAGCGATTTTTTTCACCCATGAACTTAAACTTATACTTATATACAACGTCTAGAATAAAACGTCAACAGGAACATGAATAAAATGTGATGTCATCATACAGACAACAGTTCTAGTGTCCGCTATTATACCGGCTTCTAACAGAAACAGAAACAAAATTACTCTGAACAACTTGGTAACATCATATCCATTCGTGTCACCTTTCAATTGCGAGTTTTTTTAGTAAATGAATCAAATCTAAAAACTTAAACGATTATGCAGACGACCAGAAGAACTGTTTTGAAAAGTACTTATCGACACAAGCATGATAAACATGTGATGTCATAATCCCGGCTCACAGACAACAATTCAACTAGACCATAGCGGCAAGCCTTTCGAAAATTACTTGCTTGTGTTCGGGTAGAAGAAAAGGCTGTAGATCCGACGGTATTCTGCATGAATTTGGTTGAAAGGCAGGGAAGGTTACCCTTATGCAATAAGGGTTAACATGATAATATACCGACGAAATATCTGGAGATGTGTGTTGACGTCCTTTTTTTAAATACTGACGGCGAAGTCGTGTTGTCAAAACGAGGTCATCGGGTGGAGGTGGATTGGTCCCGCCTGGCTTCAGGGTGTCGCCACAGCCATAGCATCGCGTGACTTTACTGTGGGGTTAGAAATGTGGACTCCCGGAATTTTTTTACAAATTTTGAGTCCGCGTTTTACAAATTTTGAGTCCGCGTTTTACAAATTTTGAGTCCGCGTTTTACAAATTTTGAGTCCGCGTTTTACAAATTTTTGAGTCCGCGTTTTACAAGTCCGCGTTTTACTAGTCCAGTCCAGTCCAGTCCAGTCCGCGAAATACAGTATGCCGTTTCGCAAAATACAGATCTTCTTGTTTAAAAACTCAGCACTTCCGGTGTTTATTTCTCTTTTAGCTTACTAGAAATCGAAATCTGACTGTTCTAGTATTTGATATCTTCATGTTACAGGTTACAATTTATCATTTAGTCCCATTTCGTTTCGTTTCGTTTCGCAAAATACAGTAAGCCCTCAAACGTACGCCTTCAACCCAGATGTTCCTTCAGTTCTCTGTTGAAACACGTTCTTACCACAAACAACCGTCCCATACGCTAATCGACACGCTGAACGTAATGATTTGAAGCCAAAATTATAGAACCCCAGCATTAGAGGAAGTTAATTTCATTATAAAAATAGCCCAGCTCGGCTGCCTTTATCATTCCTAAAGCAAACAGCGAGCGTACAGAAAAGGAAAAAGTCAGCTTGAAGATGGCAGAAATTGTTGTTCGATTTGCCGCCGTGGTTTGCCTGTTTGTTTGCCTTGGCGGGCAGAGTTCAGACAGCTTTTGCCTCCCGCCTGCAACTTTGCCTCCAAATTCAAACGATCCTTATTATCAGAGTAAGTTGTTTTTGAATTGCATTTGTTCGAACATTTTTTGTTTACAGCAACCGATTGCCGGTACAAAGACTGATAGAAACTGTCACTTATCAGAAACGTCATTTGCCCTGAAAAATTTGTATTATTGAGTAATTTATAAAAGTGTACGTCTGTAATTTGTACATAAAAAATGATTTCTGATTTCATTTGTAGCTTTTCAAAATGTTCCTCCTGCCAGTGTCACTGCAACTAAGCTCATGAACAACTTCTTGAACATTTATCTGGCAAATCCCTTGTCGCGCCGGGTGTCGCGCCTCAAGAGACAGCTCGCCATTCGCGATGTTGTGTTTGTTGTGGATGGCTCCGGGTCTATTGGTTCTTGCGAATTCGATAAAGGAAAGAAAGCACTCAAACTCATGATGGGTATAGGTGCTCAGTCAGCAGGGATCGATTTGAAGTATGCTGTAGTTACCTTTCACACCTCAGCCGTCGTCAACTTCAAGTTTTTACCATACTCTACAGCAGCGAATGAGATAATGAAGATTTCTTATCCCGGTGGCACGACGAACACTCAGGCGGGACTGGTAGAGGCAAAAGGGCTGTTTGACGATTCCTCATCAGGTATATATTTAGAAATGATTTTGCTTAGAACGAAATTACATGCAGTGCGAAGCTAGAAAGAAGATAAGCAAAAATATGGAATAAAGTGTTGACAGGCCAAACTACCAGCTTTCTAAATTCCGAACAAATATTTCTTCAGACAGTTCATCCCATTTTGAAGTCTTGCAACGTGTGTCAGTTTTCATTCCGGTAATGGTTGTAATCAGTGCGTGCCGTATTGACCGTATTCCCCCCCACCCCCCCTCTCAGAAGACTGATAAGTAGGCGGAAAATGTAACTTTTCCGTTTTCCGGTAAAATAACTCTTCGTTTCCTTGCGTTAATGAAATTCTATTGACCAGAATTACGTTCCTAAATACAAACAATTATAAGCGGCAATTGTGAGGGAAACAAGACATACCTATTTTAAAAATTTGCCAGCAGACACGCGCGAGAATCCACGCTTTCGGCGCTTCATGCCTTTGCGAGCAGCGGGCAGCGATTTGAGCGAATAAGCCAAAGAACGAAAAAAAAAAATACTTAACTGATAAATGTTAACTTACCATTTAATTCCATTTGCAGTTTAAAAATAAGCGTATTCAGTTTACAAATAAGAAAACATCTTAGCGTGACATAAATAGCGGTTATTCATTATTTTTTTTTTCGCCTAAAGGCTCGAAAAAATAAAAACTGACTCGTAATATACTCAGCCGTATTACACAACTTTTCGCTGAATAAATTGTTTATTGCTGCCGGCAGGTAGTTTACTACCGTAAAGTTCCGAAAGTAACGACCCTCGTTACTTTCGGATTTAGCAGCCTTTTCCTATCGCTACTTTCGGAGGGTCGCTACTCTCGGATAGCTGAAACGTGTACCGTACTTGGTAGGACAGACACGGTAGGAAACCTCTCGCCATCTAAAGGACACTGTGGTCCATTCTTTTGTCAAGTGTGGCATTGCCCTCCCAATTCCGGGAAGCAGGGACCGAGATTAATATTGGTGGATTGGCTGACTATAGCATTGCATGACGAGTCTGCTGATGTAGAGGAAATTACCCTTCATTACGATTCGGATACTGAAATGTGTGATTGATTGCCGTAATTTAGAATCCAAGTAGCACAACTTGTGCGTAAAATGAACTGTCAGTGTTTTCACGCGTAAGAAGTACTTTTCACGGTTACAGTTAACTTTGTCAATAGGTTCTGTTTTTTAAGATGCGAGCATATGCATATGAAAAGAACTGAAAAGAACTATCGTATCGTAGTTTTGTTACTAGAGAAAAAGGTTTGATTATCCCTATTACGTATGTAACAGGTATTCAGAGACGAAAGGAATACTTTTTGAAAACAAATGTTATGTACCTTTTGGTTTAAGAGTTATAAATAGGAATAATGAATAGGAATAGGAATAGGAATGTCAAAGATCATTAACCTCGAATCAGTTTGGTACAGCTTGTTATATCTATCATTTCCGTTATTTCTTGCTAAAAAGTGAAATTACTTTTGAGGTCGCTACTTTCGGAGGGTCGTTATTTTCGGAAGGGGGAGGGGGGGGGGGGGGGGGGGGGGGGGTTCGCTACTTTCGGGATTTGCTAAAACCTTTGAAATTTTATCGCTACTTTCGGAGGGTATCTACTTTCGGAACTTTACGGTAATCGTGTAGAATTAAGATTTTTTCTGTCTGTCTCGGCTTTCCGAAAGTAACAATGACTTGTTTGAGAACCAATAAGGAGCGGAGGAAGCGCTACTACGAAACCGTCGGCAGTCTCGGGAGAGCCTCGGCATCCAATAAAAAAAATGATGACAAGCCGACTCGAGCATGTATCTATGCTTTTCCTTCGACCACGCTTTCGGCTGGTTTACTTTGAAGGGTGAACGGGTTCACAGTTTTCAAGCGGCTTATGCTATCCATTCGACTTGGTAATGTCTAGAAGTACGCTGGAAATCAGTTGAACATGGACAAAGGTTCTTCTCCGGGCCAACGCAGTTGCTGGATCTCTGTGGAACAAGACGTCGTGGGAACGTATACTTGGGCGCGTTGTATTAGGCATTTTGGAAAATAAATGTCTTGGGAAACTGCATGCACGTTATTTCACGGTTTGATGATAGGGATTATTGGGATAGTGTGCCGAGCAGTCTAACAAAGAAGCGCGTTAACCTTCTAAAACAAGAAGACACAGTACACTTAGCATGCGAGATCGCACGCAAATTATTAAAATAGCGTGTCCACTGTGTCAAAAGACTAGTGTACTGAAAAATACAAATCGATGCCTACTTTGACTTACCGTTGTAAAAAAGGCCGTATATCAGAGTTTTCCGATGGTTGTTATTGGTTTTAGCTAAGTCTTGTCTGTGTTTCCGACACTTTTGAAGCGAATGCAAATGTAGCCGCAAAGTGGCCTTTCGAAGCCACGAATCTTTCAGTTTATTTTGCCTGGTCCGGACGCGGGGTCAAAACAAAACTTTTCGAATTGAAAGTTTTGCTGGAAGTATTCCCGCCATTATTATTATAAATTTTGAATGAAACATAAATTTAATCAAAGTTAACGACATAAGTGATAATATAGGAGGAGAGAAACATATTTATCCCTTTGAAATATATTTTTTTCAGTTGAGGTAAAAATGTTTCAATTTGCATAATGTAATCAAAGGTTCCTTAGAGCCAACCCTTAACCCGTGAATTTGCACTCTAGAATGCTATGTCGAATAATAAATATCCATAGTCTGAAACGAGACATTACGTAATACCCTGGGGAGTTTACAAGTTCAGTTAACAAAAAGTGTATTTTTATTTATTTCAGTTGAACAATACATTTTGTACATCACTGCATTACAATATGATAGAGCAGTTTTCAATTGAGTGTCGTAAAACCAAAACCAAAGTAATTACTCTGACCAATCACAGCAGTCGTAAACAATCCAATGAACCAATCAGAGCTCGAAGCAATTACATGTCGGCGGCGCCAAGCGCGGGAAAACGCGTGCGAGCAAGTCACGACTGGTTTTGGTTTTACTTCTGATTGGTCGAGAAAGTGGCGCGAGATTTTTTAGCCAATCACAAAGTGTAGCAATGCAAAACCAAAGCAATTGTTTAATTACTTTCGATACTCAATTGAAAACTGCTCTAATACACGAAACTACTTATTTTGAACAATACATTTTTTACATCACTGCATTACAATATGATAATACACGAAACTACTTATTTTGAACAATACATTTTTTACATCACTGCATTACAATATGATAATACACGAAACTACTTATTTTGAACAATACATTTTTTACATCACTGCATTACAATATGATAATACACGAACTGCGCGGACGTACGGTTACATTTACAAATTTACTGATACTTATTATAGGAGAACTATCCACTTTCGGCGAAAAGCAGGCAAGCATGTTAGTTCAACTTAGCGCCTGTTTGACGTGCAGAATATATAGTATTAGAATTGAGTAGTTTAAAGTGCCTATGAAATGAATTTTTCTTCGTTTTTCATTAGTTTATTATGTCCAAAGAACGAAAACAATAATCATTTCCCGAGGAAAAGAAAGAAAATCGGTTTTTTTAGCCCCTCAAGGTTGAAAAGTGGCTCCAATTTTTGGAGAACCTGGGGCGAGTGGGCGTGCGTGATGACGTAAATTACTTAAATAGCATGACACATCGGTTTGTTTACGCTATAATTCCCTTGCAATCCTTTAGCGTCTGGTCATTTTGCCAACGTTTTTAGCCTGTGAACTATAGTGTGTGTGCGGATGACGTCACAACTTACCGGCGGCCATGTTGGAGGACTGACGTAATCAAAATGGTGACTGAAACAACACAACTTGAGCCTCCGATTCTGTCAAATATGCTAAAATCTCGAAGGCCTCATTCAGAAACCTCCTGTGAGTATTCTATCTTTGTTTGGAAATGCCAAGCGCTTCGAAAAATTATTTTGGTTTTGTAGTTGACGAATTCTCCGAGCTTGTGCATACTATAAAATCGCTATGTTCTCGACACTCAGATTTTCCAAGTGTCGAGAACACAGCGATTTTATAGTATGCACAAGCTCGGAGAATTCGTCAACTACAAAACCAAAATAATTTTTCGAAGCGCTTGGCATTTCTAAACAAAGATAGAATACGCTTAGGAGGTTTAAATGAAGCTTTTCGTGAAAATTCTGTGAGAATTTCTGAGGCATTTTTGAAGACCCTTTGAAGACCGTGCCCGGCTGCTACTATTAAAAATCGATGAAGGTTTTCCACTAGTTCCCGATTTTTTTAAACCTTGAAAACATTATCACAGAGTAGAAAATCAGCCACACTTATGAAATCGGTTTTACGTCAACAATATTTCTTATAAAATGAAATCATTTTCATGGTCGCGACAAATCGTAGAATCAGTCTAGTTTGTCGGTTCCTTGATTGCACGCTGCAATTTGTTTGCTCGAAATTTTGTTTTGAAGTCAGGTTTCTGTGGGGAACTTGTTGCCCGGGTGCTTTAATACTATTTAGCCAAGAAAACCGGTATTTTCGGTTGGAAAGCAAAAGGTACGGTTGATTTTCAGGGAATTTGGGTTGGCCGGCAAATCAGCAAATTGAATTGATCGAAACAAATACGGCCCTAATTATCAAAAGAAAAGGGGTTTTGGGATTTAAATTAGCACAAATAACAAAAAAGCACTGTACATCAGCTACCTTTTCGATTTTAGTTCATAACGTTGAAGGAAACACGAGTTATGATTTCAAATGCGCTCGCACTGCCCGCTCTCTAGAAGGTAAACACAGGGAAAACCCATCAAAGTGGTCCTCCAACATGGCGGACGGTAATTCAAGGGTCACGTGAGCGCACACACTCTATAATTCTTTTGGGGGAATAGGCCATTTCCGAGTTGCCTTTAGCCTCTCTATCAAAGCGAGGCTAGGTGCGAAACCTTTCATATGAAAATGAGTTTTCATTCACATGCAAATAAAACTTATTTGCATGTGAATGAAGACTCATTTTCATATGAAAGGTTTCGCACCTAGCCTCGCTTTGATAGAGAGGCTAAAGGCAACTCGGAAATGGTCAGCATTAGATCCCATCCACCGAAACCACCTCGGACACTTATTGAGAATTATATAACGTAATGTCGACACTTAGAATTTTATTTTCAATAAATGTTTAAGTGTAAAAAAAGAAAATCTAAAATCCCCACTCAGGATTGAACCTGTGACCTCGCTAGCTAGGCTTAGACCTACATAGCCTACCGTAGACCTAAATTTAACTATATATAAACTGCTAACCCCAACCTCAACTGAAAGCTACCAGTTACTCCGTTATATAAGTCTCAATAAGGTGTCCGAGATGCTTTGGGCGGATGGGATCTTATGCTAACCCTCGGAAATGGCCTATTGGGTAAGGTTAGCCGCCGCCCCTTCCCTCTTCCCCAGTCCACGCTTGGCTCGCTTCGCTCGCCGATTTTAACCTAACCCAATTCCCCAAAAAGAAGCCTGTTCACAGGCTACAACGTTTTTGGCTGTACAAATGTCATACAGCGCCTAATTTGTTTCTTTACAGTCCTCTGAAGGTGAAGAGGATCAGTTTCGGATCACTCTTGATCAACTGAAATGATCGTGTCCACTGTAGTTTTGCCGTAGCGAGACGAACCGACTGTGCCGCTTGAGCGAAGGAAGAGAACATGAAGAAGACGGACTTTGATTTAGATTATTGAGCGTGAAAGGTATACATTTCAGCAGCACAGCCTCTCAGTGGTTCGCCAGTTGAGTTGTAAGCTTATTGAACGCAGAGGCGTTTTTGTTGTTTCTTTTTAGTGGCTCGTTGACTAGCGTTTATCGAACGCGAACGATATATTTGTAGTACAAACAATCATGATATTAGCGCATTAGCGACTCGGCCGGTCTTCTCTGAAGTTCATTGATCGCGCGAAGAGGTTATGAACTTATTTTATCGGCTTGGCAATTCGCCCGTCTACTTAAAGTTCTTTTTTCAATGCGAAGCATATGTCTTGGCGGCTTGCTAGTTGAAAGTTTCTAAATTATACCGATATGTTATGCATATCCGAGGTGGTGTTTTTCAGGCGGCTTGCTGAATTGAATGTGAATGGTGTATTTTTAGCGGCAAGGCGCCTTGATAGCGTATTTATTTATTTATTCAAAATGTTTGAACTCAAGTATATACGTAATAATTATGCTTCTTAGTTCAGTGTCTTGCCAGCGATTGAACGTTTCTGGAAATTTTAACCACTTGACGGCTTGTAAGTGAGTTCAAAGTATCGTGTTTTAGTGTTTACATTTATGTCTGATTTATATTTCATTGTATAAAAATTGATCTGATCGAACACACAATGATTCAGCGATGTATTTTGTTCCGAATAGTCTTACGCATTTGTACATGTAGATTTTTGATAGATGTTCCGTAGAATAGACGCCTTCCAGTGAACACTTGCGTCGCTGCACTTTGAATTTTATAATTCGGAATACCGTATAAACATTTATATTACTCGCCAGTCAGTGCCGATCGAGTCAGTATATTTTTGTTGTAGGCCTCACTGACTTCGACGGCTCTCCAGTCGAGCCGAGGCTTGAATGAACTTCCAAACGGATATGGATTGGGAAAATTATACTTGATTAAACGGCCTCACCGGCCGGAATGTTATTTTCTTTTGCAAAATAATATTTATCTTAACAATAAGCGCTTTCATTGAAAACAACATCGCTTGACGCACCCTTTCCGATGTCGGCGAACAAATTTCGTGTATTTCGCCGGTCTATTTTCCTCTGGAGCAAAATAAAGCTTTGTTACACCCTCTGTTATCGAAGAATTCTAATATCTCGTATGTTTGAGGCCGCTCGCCACATAGTATTGGTCCACCTCTAGCGACGTCTCTTGTCAGCTCTCTTGTTCTCTATATTCCCGCAGCAGTTTGTACAACTATTTACGTCACAGTGTAATATGACACTGGTTTTGGCCGCGCACAAATTGGAGCCACTTTTTAGTGCCAACAACCTAACTTTGAGACCATAAAATAAGCGTTTCGCATCGTCCCTAACACTTTAAACCTTTTATTCCATGGTCTAAAAAGGTGAAACTTTCGATACATCAAAAAATAAATTACATTTCTTAGACACTGCCTGCCAGTATTTTGTATTTTCAAAGTAGCCATATAATATGCTACCATGTTTTAAAGAAAGTCTTTCACGTGCTTTTTCAAACCACCACTCTTGAAACGTGTTCCAGAAGGAAAGTGATTTACTGCATTGGATTAACATGTGGTTTAAAGTTTGCTTCTCACACCCACATAACGGACAAAAATCACTTTCGGAGATGCAATTGTCCCTTTCGTAAACGGTCGATGCCATTTTAGAATTATTTTTTCTATCAGAAAAATAAAAATGCAATTAATTACCTAGAATCGAACCCGGAACCTCTGCATGCTAACATCTCTCCTAGACCACTGGAAAAATTTAATTATAAAAGGTGCTTTTCTTAATATCAATAACGGGTCACCCTAACCCTAAATCTTACCTAACCGCGAATCTAGCTTAGATCTAATATTAATCGCTTTACCTAGGCCCAATTGAATCTAATAATGATAGCCTACTTTCGTCCCAATCCAGGCATAAACTAGAGAGAAATAGCATCGACCATAACAATAGAGCGTTTCACTCACGTGACCTTCAGTCCCGTGGGACTCAAATGACAAAGGCCATGGCAGCCATATTGGTGAGTTAATTAAAATTCTTTTGTACGGGAACACCAATATGGCGGCTATGACGTCAAGTGAAAACGCTCTATAGGCTTGGTTACTAATGAATGCTAATGATGGCATCGACCGTTAAAAATGGCATCGACCGTTTACGAAAGGGAAATCAACTTCGGAGATACCGTCACGATAGAGGCTCATTTCAGTAGGGAGTATGATGTGTTTAATTTTGTAGTGAAACATTATGAGATTAACTTCTTTTGTAACTATGAAAGGCATTTGGTAAACTTTATGAACATTATCTTCTAAAAAGCCGTGTCGTAAAAGTTTGGTTTGTAAGGTTGGTGGTACGAAAGTGTTTTTTAAGATTGCAGAATAAATAGAACTTGTGATTAGAGGTGTGGTAAAAGTATCGTTGAGGTTGTTTTGACCATGCGGTTTTAAAGCATTTTTCCACGCGCGAGGAATGGCATTGATAAGACCATAACACTTCTCGAAGGGTACATCTAAATTAAACTTTGTTTTGAATTTTAAAAAATTACAGAAGTTGCCTTGTTCATCCAGTAAATCTTGCACATGAATAACATTTTTTGCTAACCATTTTCTATAAAAAACTTGTTTCTTGTCAATTAAAATATTACGGTTTATATAATTTCATTTTTGATATTGGTAAAGTTAAAAAAAAAAACCCGGAGGGGTACTCCTCGAAAATTTGGTGATTTATGTGATTCCAGACGTGGGCCTCCCGGGATTTTTTCTTTCGAGGTGACAAGGTAGGGGAAGCCTATAACTCCATTTGAAACCCAACTAAGGATCAAATTCATGATACACGACCGAGTGACAAGGGTGGATCCACAAGGGATACAGGCTATTTATATATATTTGTAAAATTCATTAATAATTCATGAGGGTGATGACCAATCCAACAACAGTATTCAAGTCACATGTATACCTTTGTAAATCCCAATACATATATAAACTGTCTGAAAGCACGGGGAGGGTTTGAATAGGTAGCAGGGAAATGTTGGGGTTGATGAATGAATACAGAATATTAATTAGCTTCATTAGTATTCTGTATCTAGATACAGAATACTAATGAAGCTAATTAGTATTCTGTAACTGATACAGAATACTAATTATGTATATGTAACTCAGCCACTAGCTTCTTTGGAAAGCAACCAACAAGAGCCCCCTTCCATTTATTTACTTTTCACTAAATAACGATTTATGCCACAGGCCAGTAAATAGAGCGTTTTCGGGGGATATCGACCGCCGCATTGATTTATTACTTCGCCAATAAATTTGCTAAGCCAGAAGTTTACTGTTTCCGCTGTCAGCTTAATTCTTGAACGTTTTCCACCCTGAAGTTTCTCGCCTCCAAGGCTACAGTTTCATTTTCGGGTTTTTTGTTAGCGCTTGCCTGCTGCCACTGTTCAAATATTTTAACGGCCCACGTCGTGCTGTTTTTAGTGTTTTGGGGAGTCACATCCTTAAGCAGAGAACTTTCTTCCGATAAACTTTTCGGAGGACGAAAGCGCGTGGACGTCATTTCGCTCTTCTAAAATGAAATAAATGTTATGCTAATCCCTTTGCGTCCATCGGATTAACTTCATTCATATAACAGCCAATCAAATTGAATGTAAACAACATTCTTCACACTTTGTATGACATTCATTTCACAAGTCAGATACAATATTTGCGTCCGATCTGTATGGGATTTACAATGGCTCGCCTTCGGCTCGCCATTGTAAATACCCATACAGATCTCCCGCTCATATTGTATCTATCACATACAGCTATTTCAATTAACGTTGTCGGATGAAAGCTCAAAGCCTACAAGCCAAGACCGCAAGGTAGTGTGGATAGTTGTTAATAGCAATTGTGGTGAATTTATGCATATAAATCCCATACTACCTTGCGGTCTTGGCTTTGAGCTTTTTTCATCCGACAACGTTAATTGAAATAGCTGTATATATATATATATGAACAGTGTATGAGAGAACCCCTAACCCTGCACACCCCAAATAATCATATTTACCGAATAAATGTTTGAAAGAAAATTTGCCCTGAGTGGGATTTGAACTCACGTCCCCCTGCACACAAGTCAGGCCGTGATAACCACTACACCATCAGGACAATCATGCTGGCAGCATGGCAATCGAAGAGGTGATTTATGTGATTCCAGACGTGGGCCTCCCGGGATTTTTTCTTTCGAGGTGACAGGGTAGGGGAAGCCTATAACTCCATTTGAAACCCAACTAAGGATCAAATTCATGATACACGACCGAAGTCAACTTAGCGAGTGACAAGGGAGGATCCACAAGGGATACAGGGATACAAGGGATATATTTATTCATATTCATATTCATATATATATGAACAGTGTATGAGAGAACCCCTAACCCTGCACACCCCAAATAATCATATTTACTGAATAAATGTTTGAAAGAAAATTTGCCCTGAGTGGGATTTGAACCCACGCCCCCCCTGCACACTAGTCAGGTGTGATAACCACTACACCATCAGGACAACCATGCTGGCAACATGACAATCGAAGAGGTGATTTATGTGATTCCAGACGTAGGCCTCGATATTTCGGTTTCAAAGCAGTTAAATATAAAAGTTTAAAAATATGAAAAGGTTTACCCGTTTTGCTTTTAAAATTTAAATAGTGTTTATTGCATGAACTGTTTGTCCATACTTTATTCTAAAATTAGTGATAATAATCATTTTAGGACGAGTCGAAATGTTTTGCCAATTATCTGTCTTTGTGTTTTGACAGATAATTATCAATTGACACTATGTATTTGGCCGGTTTGTTTCGGTCAGTTTGAAATGGTTGAAAGTTGCCAGTAGTAGCAGCTCTCTTAAGTCTCTATTTTCATTGGCCTTGTGAAACACAGCTGCTATTGTTTTTCGGGCTAGGAGATATTGTTTTGCTACATTGTATTGTTGTATTGTTCTCTCTTGTAATGGTGTGAGACCTTACGAGAGCTGCTACATCGCCCAAAATTGCGAAAGGGGTCAGGTTTTTGAATAAACCCAAATAAGTCAATACAATAAGCTATTACTTATTTTACTTGATAGGTTAACTAAGCAAATGTTTCCCTTTTCTAAAGGTGGTCGTCGTAACGCAAAACAGATGGTTTTTCTTCTCACTGATGGTCAATCAAATAATAAGCAGCTAACTATTTCCAAAGCACAGGAACTGAAAAACTTCGGACTGGAGATTTTCGTGGTTGGTGTCGGAACATACATTGATGGCATTGACGAGATTGTGAGGGTGGCTTCCACCCCCCCAGAAGATCATCTGTTCAGGGTAAACAAATTCGGGGATTTCTGGAAAATAATAAAGTTGATTATGAAGAAGGTCTCCCCCAGTGAATACGCCATCGTAAGTGGCCAGTATGACCCCCCCTGCTAGCACTGGGGCTAAAGAGAGTGTTTAAACGTAAAGTAGAACAGCTTTGCTTTGTTTGCTGTGCGCAGTTGATTAGAGCTATTAAGACAGATTTCGACCATATCCTTCAGTATATATCTTTCACTTCTATGTAAACTCGGGAGTCTTAATGTACTTGGTTAACCCTCAACTCCCAATGTCAAACCTTTGGCCACATGAAACCTCTTCAGCAGTATTTTCCTGCGGTGCTGATTTTCAGTATTTTACAAAATGAGTCTGATATTTTCCTTGAATTTTGATTATGTGCACTCTTGCGAGTTTATGAAAGGGCTACCATTTCTGATTTAAAAAATAAAATCAAAATTTTCGGGGGAACACGATCCCATATGCTCCTCACCGGTGAAGCTCTTAATCTCGCTAAAAGCTCTTCCTGTTTCCGATTTTACCACAAACCTACACCACACCTGCTTTGTCAAAGACGATGACAATGTTAGTGACAAAAGAGTTGCTGGAATGACAACGTTAAATTATATGTTAACATTGCTATTATATCGGTGAAGCTTAAAACTGGGTTTAAAATTAACACATGCCTCACAATTATTTAAACAGGGTTACACATGCCTCAATATGACTCCATCTCGGCAAACTGGAATGTAAAGTTTAACATAACATAGAAAAAAGAACTTCTCATTTGCTTGTAGGAGGAAGCCAATAGGTCATTTGCACGATGGCGTCATTTGACTACAACTACCAGAATTAATTTTGTTTTTCCCTTTTTATTTAAATTTTGTAATCCCAGTGCGGTTTAAATAACAATAGCCCTAATTTGCAATACAAAACAAAAAACTGAAGGATTCTGGTGGTTGTAGTCATATGACGTCATCGTGCAAATGGCCTATTATAATCAGACAGTCCAATTAGTTCATCAATTTCCACAAGTCTCTATTTGTCTCTATAGGGTGTCTTTGTTCTTTTAATAAAGACGACATCTCAGTGATATATCATTAAGCTTACAATATATTACTATCAAATTTTCGGGACCACGCTTAACAAAAGGTTTTCTCTTGACACAGATTATTTCATGGAAAGTGCGCGCGTACGAGTCGAGCCAGTGGTATCATCAGTGAAAACGAGTGAGTTTTCTGATGCGCTTCAATCATACAGAGCACTTTCTATGATGTAATTTGTTGAATCTTATGAGCTTCTGGTTGAATTCATTGCTACTGAGATTTACTGGCGCACATTTTACAAAACAAAATCAAAACTAATTCCGATGGAAAGTGAACGATCAAAAATGGGGCTTTAGTCCAATCAGCAACAAGAACGATGGAATTTCGCTAGAATTTTTCTCACTGTAATTTGAGTGCGTACATAGACCTCAGTACCTGTGAAATAAAGGGCCGCTTGCTACGAACGAATGAAAAATACGCAATAACAGGGTTATTGGTCTAGCAGAATTCAGATAGCACCTGGTAGGGGATAATGGTAAATAAATAAGTTTTCAGTGTTTGAAATACGTTTAGATATCATGAAAACAAAAATGCTGTTCAGTATTAGAATAGACAAGTTGCTTTGCCTGTAGCAGTTTCTAACGAAATAAATGTACTGGGTTTAAATATTGTGTCTTGATGTGTTCTTTCTTTCTTTCTTTCTTTCTTTCTTTCTTTCTTTCTTTCTTTCTTTCTTTCTTTCTTTCTTTCTTTCTTTCTTTCTTTCTTTCTTTCTTTCTTTCTTTCTTTCTTTCTTTCTTTCTTTCTTTCTTTCTTCCTTCCTTCCTTCCTTCCTTCCTTTCTTTCTGTTTATACTTTGTTTATTTCTTCGCTTCAGTCATTATAACTTTCTGGTTTTAACTTTTAATGCCGGAATAACTGCCAGTTCAACAGTAGTTCTTGTGGGCTTATAATGAGTTTTGTAATTCAACACATTGATACACTGCCCAAATATGGTAAAAACGTTATCGATATACGCTATGTCTACATGACGTATATCCAACGATAGAGGTAAATTTCGCATTTTGACAAGAGAATGCAAAAATGACGGACCGGCCACGATATTTTTTCTTCAAACTGTGCTTAGGCGATATCACGCGCGCTTTTGCGCTATAATAGTTAAATATCAAAACAAAAGAAAAAGGTGCTCACTATAATATTTTCGAAGAATATGAAGAAAATCATGCTAAAAGCAAGACCGTTTAACCACAAAAATAAATACAGCTATTTCAATTAACGTTGTCGGATGAAAAAGGCAAGACGGCAAGGTAGTACGGGATTTTCATACAACGGCTATTAACCCTAAGCCATTGTACCTTGCGGTCTTGGCTTTAAGCTTTCATCCGACAACGTTAATCGAAATAGCTGTATAACTGAAATATGTTATGACACACAAAAAAATTATCTTTTTATTGTTGATGTTGTATTAAAAAAATTTGAATAACAATTCATTAAAAAAAAAGTGAAATTTCTTTTACACGTCACAGCTTTTCCCCTCTCTTAAATAATCGGATCTTTTTTTTTGTTTTGGAACCAGGACAATTCAAGTAAAAAGAACCAAAAAGGAATTTTCTTTTAATGGTGCAAACTGCTTCTTTTTAGGGTTATGGCATAACGTCTATAGAATTAATTCTTTGAAATTTCAATACCACTTATTTATTGTCAATGATACAGGAAAGTACCGTAGAAGCGGTCCCGCTGTTCGGGTGGCCGTCACTTTCGGACTGCTAAAATACGCAAGATTATAAACTTAATGATCACAAAATTCAGGAGCACCAAAATAATTTTCTTTACTAAAATGTCACTTCAAACTTTCGTTACATCGAAATAAGGTCAGAAATAAGGTCAGCTAGGATTTTCGGAAGGTGTTAGTAACTTTAACAGAAATAAAATACACACTGCGGTTATAAACATGACAAAACAACGCATGTTGTAAAAAACTTTGATTAATGACTTGACGTCTCGTATGCTTCAACATATATCTTCAGAAGTGACGGTTGGATATAATACAATAAAATTTAAAGGCCCTGTATCACCCAAAATGCATTGTGCCCCAATGCCTCGACGATTGAACTTAACGCAGTCGAAAATTCCCGTAAGAGCCAATCACGAGCGAGCTCGTCATTTGAAAACAAAAACAAACGACCGCAAAGCCGAATGGATGATACTGGGCCTTTAACTGCTATGGAGAGAGACTGGAACCTAATTTAAAAGAAATGACAATAGATCGTTTTCACGTGACGTCATGACAGATTCGCCGCCATATTGGTGGACCACTTTCGATTGCGTAATAGCAGTAATAGGGTGCAATGCAAGTCATATCTACAGTTGTCGCATTTTAGAAATGAATACTTCGAGATGTGAAGCAAAGTCTGGGGAAAATCTTTATTTGACTTGTTCTTTCCTATTTCGAAATATGCTAAGAAGTTGGAATCGCGAGTTTAGCAGCGTTATTTGGAGAAAATCTCGGCAATTAGAATCCATCCCATGTCGACATTTATTCGCGCCGGACTGCTTGTCTTATATTCAAACAGTTGAATCAACAGCCTTTACACCCACTAGCAGTTTAAAACTTTCCGATGCCTACACTAGGAGCTTATAATAAAACAGTGTCCGTATTTATAGTTAGCGTACTACAAAGCCAAATCATTGCCACAGACAAGTTTGTTTAGCGAAGGTGAGACATGACAGACATCTCCAGCGATGACTCAAAATCTCGATTTTAATCAACACGGAAAGAGAAGGAACAGTTTCGTCTGCTCGTTGCCTAGGTTGTAAGGCTGGGCAAGCAGAACCTTTTTCAAATTATATGGCGAGTGTTTGTTTTGAACTGATCAAGAAGCATAGACAACACCCCGGCTTAGTGATAAACTCAGTCATGTACACAAGTTGTGTACATGCGAGTGGAGAATTTTTAACGATCAGTTTGAAAGAGAGACTAGTGGGCAGCAATTGCGAACTATAAGCTGCAAAAGTTATTTATTTCTCCTACATATTTCGTTTAACTATCGTAGACTTCATCAGGGAGTTTTAGGTCTGTATCGAAGACATAAAAACGGAAATCGCACGAGCGCAAACAACAGCCGAGAATGTTTTGGTCGAATTTGCGTAAAAGGAAAGGCGAAACCGTATGAAATATTTCAGTAGGGCAAGATATGAAATATTCTTGGGGGCTTAGTTTTAGCCTTTGGAGATTCGTTCTCGAACACAATATCAGACATTTGTCCTCCGGGTTTAGTTCGCTTTTTTTTTTGCTGCGATTTTTTCGGCTACAATCGCTTTGGCTTTTTTTGTTCCTTTTGATTCCTCTCTCTCTTCTCGCTGCGACGCTTGTTCGACGTTTCTTTTATCCTCTTGTTTTTTGTGTCGTTCCCGAGTATTAACGAAACCCAGTCAACATTATATCTATCCCGGTTATAGCCGCTTGTCCAGAAAATTGAAACAAAATATCTGGCTTACACACTATCGTTCAAAACTCGTCCGTAAGGATTCTGCCCGACTAATAGCAGAAATCCATCGCGATCGCCTCTCTTGCGGCAATTTGTCGGTTTCTTTACTTTGATTCATAACTGCAGAACGTACTCAAGTGAAATAAATACCCCTATCTCGACCGCTTTTGCTTTCACATCGAACAATTGATCACAGCACCCGTATAATTAAGAGGACGCGACTCGGGTTTGTTTACACTTTGGTCCACCAATATGGCGGCGTAGCAACGGTTGTCAAGATTTTTGTCACGTGAGTGAAAACGATCTATAGTGAAAAAAAAAATGATAATATACAGACCTATCTTAAAGTCTGCTAGAAAATATAAAAATATATACAAGGCTAGTAAAGAAAACGTTTCTCACTCTTTTACAATGGATATCCGATCGCCCAGTTGTTAAAATTTCAAAATGATCCCATTTAATGTTGTGGCCCGTTGAAGTCATGTTTATAACCGCAGTGTGTATTTTATTTCTGTTGAGTTGAAATGGCCGAAGAATAAGAGTTTTTACGTGTTAGTAGCTGGTAAGTTCGGGGAATATGATTCTTTTCCCTAAAATTTTCTGCCGCTGAAATATTCAGCTAAAAGAACCGAAAAGCTCAGGTTGTGTTAACTTTAAAGTACAACGCAATTTTAAATGCAAATGTATGTAAATGTAAACTTTATTTATTCGCACCAGAAACTTTACAGCGCGAGTATAAAGGCTGGTTCTCATATAATCGTCCCGGTCGCTCCGGTCGTCCGAGTCGTTTGCGATCGCCCTGGGTCGTCACAGGAGTGTTCTCATGTAATCGTCCCGGTCGCCGTGCACTTTTTGAAACGACTCGGACGTCCGGGACGATTAAATGAGAACCAGCCTTTTAAATAAGAGCTGTGCATCTAATTTCGACCAGGTTCAAGTAAGAATTCTTTGGTGCTGTTAAAGTGCCTATAACCCCTAGAAAGTTATTTTCAGAATCAACTCTATGTACATTGAATAGTTGAATGGTAAAATATTTCTGGTTTTGAACGTCGCATTTGTGAGTTATAGAGCTTTGAATTTACAAAATGCTAATTAGATGACGTCAACCCGGGAATTTGCCATTATTTCTACACCAGTTTAGATCAGTTTACAATGCGCAGTTTACAGCTTGAAGATAATTAATTTGATAAATGCTAAAAATAAACTGTGAATAGTCGATTGATTCGTCAAAAATATGACTTGGATGTGAAAACAAGTAGTTGTATAATAAATGATTCCCGGGTTGACGTCATCTAATTAGCATTTTGTAAATTCAAATCTCTATAACTCACAAACGTGATGTTCAAAACCAGAAATATTTTACCATTCATCTGTTCAATGTACATAGAGTTGATTCTGAAAATAACTTTCTAGGGGTTATAGGCACTTTAACTTCGTGTTTCACTATGCCCGACGAGCAAGTTCCCGTTGCGGACGTAGTGCCATTAGCTCAATCGCTCCTTCAGCCAGCTCAAGCGCCTGAACCAGGCCCAGCTAACCCAGAACTCTTTCTGGTAAAATTTTGTTTCGTATTCGATTTATGGCTTGCTCTTCCGCGGCTCCACTCGCTCACCGGTTTTTATCTCCACGCTCTGCTCCTTGTCCCTTAACCGTATGGTTGTGTGTGGCTTATAGAAAGCGGTAGAGCTACGCTATTGGTAGAAATTTGGTGACGTGAAAAACAAATGTAAATTAGTTGAATAAAAAACGTTCCTTGATTCCGTGAGGTTTGAGAGTGTCGATTTGAAAGATTAGTTTTTGCTCTAAGTTTTCACGGCTTTCTGTGTTACCCTGGTGTAAGGAAAGGCCGCAGATTGTCATGTGTTGTTTAGAATGGTTAGTTAGAGTGAAATGTCACGCGACTGGTTTGGATGAGTCTGTCATTTTTATCTCGTTAATGCGCTTGCGCATAAACGAGATGTACGATTCACACCGAAAAAAAGGGGCAAAAGTTGTTAACAAAGGTTCTTTGTTTAGTTTTGTTAACATTTGTCCGGGGGGTTACTTATTTCTTTTTTATAGAAGCTATATTAGGGCACCGAGGATACGGTGGGTTAAACAGGTTAGGATTTCAACAAGTGCGTCACATACCGCCACTAAAATTTTTGAGGGGCACCCCTGGACCTATTGTTAATTTCCCTAGGGTATTGAATTGTCATGAACTTGTTATGTCTTACGTTACGTTACCACAAAGGTATTACAGTTCTTAGAGCTATGACCTCACCACAAGGGTATTACAGTTCTTATTTACAGTGATTTGCGTGAGTTGCGCTTTGACATTTTTCGCGTACAGTTCTTATTTACAGTGATTTGGGTGAGTTGCGCTTTGACATTTTCCGCGCTCGACGAAGCTAAGAAATTTCACCCTGTATCTTTGTTTGCTTTTTGAGCTTTATAGCTGACATTTTCCGCGCTCGACGAAGCTAAGAAATTTCACCTTGTATGTTTGTCCGCTTTCTGAGGTTTATACGCGGGTTTATAGCAGAGTTGTTTTACAAATGTTTTAAAGCTATGACCTCATCACCTGACAGATTGTTTCTTATCTTGGATTTATTGTTTTTGTGGTTTTAAGCACTTAAATAGAAAATTGATAGAAAATTCTAGAAATTGGCAGGAATGTTCTGAGATACCTTGTCTACTCGGGAAGATAAGCGAGTGACAAGTGGAAATGTCGTGAAAAGAAAAATTGTCAGGAATGTTCTGCGATACGTTGTGTCATGTTGTGTACCCGGGATGACTAACCCTGAAGAGCGATTTTTCAAGTCGCTTAGCGAGTGACAACCGGAAATGTTCGTGAAAAGAAAAATTGTGAGGAATGTTCTGCGATACGTTGATGACTAACCATGAAGAGCAAAAGAGTTGGTTTTCCAATTTGCTTAAAGTTAAGCGAGTCAGCTTAATTGAGTTAAACTCTAGTTAAATTTAAGCCACCAAAGCAGGTAGCTTAAGCGAGTCGGCAATTAATTTTAGAAGAAGCAACTTGTGGTCATTTATGTGACAAGGCTGTCAAATCGGAAATAAAACACGCGTTCTATTTTCATGCGTTGCTCGTGAAGGGGCCTAATTTGATTGTATTATACAATGGATTTGCTTTTCTGCAAAATTAACGTTAATGTCCCTTTTCAGTAGTCATTGGAATACTGAATCATTCCTATTACGGTTTGATTATTAAAGAGAAATTTCAATTTTGAATGGTTATTAAATGTTGAGGTGTCATGATTATGCAATAGTATGCAAGAGAGGTGAGATTTTGCGTATTCAGCTAACTAAAAATGTTCCCGTTTGATTGTGCAAGAGTATGGATTTGGCTTTTGTTCTATTTTGGAACAATGAATCATTGCCATTACGGTTTGATTATGCAATAGTATGCAAAAGACGTAATAATTTTGCTGATTTAGTTAAGAAAAGTTTATCAAGCAAGCATTATAAGCGATTTCAGCGTGTTGATTTTTTTTAAAGGAAAAATATTGGCACTATATGGGAGCTAATTGACAAAACAAACAAAAAGACAATGTATTATTTTAGTGGCAAGCAAGACAGAGAAAACGTTCTCCGCTTATAAAAAGAAGAGGAATATCAATCAGTCGGTGTGTTATTCCCATCACATTCAAATCGTGAAGCGGACAAGACAGATACCTTAGAGTGCTCAACGTAGCTTTATCGCATTGAAATCCTGACGCAAGAGAGTTGCCTTAGAGTGCTCAACGTAGCTCAATTAGCAAAGAATATAGCAGACTTAAAGCAAGAAAATATATATTGAAATCTATTATTTCGTAAAACAAAATTATCAATTTTTTATAATGGTTGCTTTTGATGCTTCAGGCGGCACACACCTACCCTTAATTGTCGGGAGTACTCCCCCCCCCCCCCCCCCCCCCCCAGAATATGTATCAACAATTCACTTCCAAAAAACACGCTTTTTCCAATTCTATATTACCTTAGGTTATTGCATATTCACTGCCTTCCTAAATTTTAGACTTGCCACAAGTGTACTGCGAAGTGTAACAATAGAATCCGAGCCCACAACGAACTGACTGCCGATTTTGACCCGATATTAGAGTTTAGATTATATTTAAGTGCACGGCATGTCTGAAAACCAGTTTTACTGAGCCGTTTTACCGTGTTTAAATAAAGTTAATTGATTGATATTCCCCGATCTTAACTCCTTTTTTGTTTTGGAACCTCGTCGGTTGTTCAACGTTTGTCGAGGATAGCTTCGCAACCTCGTCGGTTGTTCAACGTTTGTCGAGGATAGCTTCGAATGGCCCGAATCGAATGTTCCCTCAGAAGACTATCAGATTTCTAACAAATATGGCCGGCCGTGAACTCCACGCTTTCATTTTGTAGACGTTCATTTTGCATAACCGGAATGAAAGCACGCCTTTTAAGACTTCGAAATGGAAAGAAAAAGTCCTTTAGAAGATTTTTTGCCTTTGTAGTGGTGGTTTGAGAGCTGAAAGCGATGAAATTTGTCACAAGTGAGGACATGTCTTCTTTCAGAATTTATACTCGAAGCGGCAGAATTTACTAAGAATTTTCAAGCATTCCTGGAAAACTACGGTAAAGAAAGTCACATTTTTTAATGTCCATTTACTTTGTAAGAAACATTTCATAGACTGTTTCTTTGTCTTATTAGTAGCTTTTGACAAATATTTAGAAAATTTGACCACAATCGGTCGAGCGAGAAATTCGCCAGATGCTGAACAAATTTGCGTGGCCGACAGTTTCCTTGATGCGATAATTTGACGCGTTTTCCTCTTGAGACTAAACTAAATTGGATAAGAATTGCATTCTATATACACATGAAAAGTCGGAAATTTTAGAAAACACCAGATATAATAAAGTAGGTTGCTAAATTTAAATATTATTTTGTGATGTTTATAATATAATTCGCAGACGCTAGCGCTGCAATTAGGATAAACAAATCGTTAAGCCTTCCGGAAGCAGAATATCACTGAATTCTGATAAGCGTTTTATTCAAGGGAAAGACATTTTCATTCAAGGAAATATTGTGTATTTGCGACAACACTTTGAATAAACTATGAAGCCAGGAAAAACTAATACATGGCAACATCAAAGCAGTTATTAGTTATTAGGAACTAGAAAAATTTCACTTCGATTTAGTCTTGAAATCACGGGGGGGGGGGGGGGGGGGGGGGGGTTCATGATGCGTCACGCAATATTTATTTTTAAAATGTTTCACCAATTTATAGCACTCGTCACCACGGTTTTGAAAATTATAAAAACAAAATCTTCTGAATGCGATTACATATTTTTTTTTTCTCATTACCTGTAAATTTAGGGCTTCCAAAACTTTATTGCAAATCCGGGCAGGAGAGGGGGGTCTCTCGGCTTGGAAATCCAGGGGGCAAGGGGGTGGGGGGGGGGGGAAACCTACAATAATCTAAGTAATAACAGGCGCAGTAAGCTACATGCAGTCATAGACTGCCTATTTTTTTATTAACCTCGCCTTCTAACGCATTAACGAGATGGCTTGAAGAGCCCTTTGATTTTCAACGTCTCAGAGATGTTCACGAAAACGGTCACCTAGTCTCCTCCCTGATTTGCCAATGTATATATTTTTGCATAAAGTACATGTTGTGCAGTAGATAACATTTACCCACACGGTCTTTGATTCGCTCCGACGAAAGGCTAGCGTTCGAAACGTCAGCTTTCTCGAATCTTTCACGGTGGATAATTAACTATTATAGCGCGAAAGCGCGCGTGATATCGCCTAATACTTAGCCGACGAAGCCGTAGGCCGAGTCGGCTAAAATTAGGCGATATCACGCAAGCTTGAGCGCTATAATAGTTTTATAATTCAACACATTGATAACAAAGCACTGTTTGAAGAAAAAATATCGCCGACAAGCCTTTTATTTAAAAAAAAAGCTTACATATGTTTTACCGCGCGAAACTTGCAACATCACACATCATGAATGAAAGTGGCGCCTTTGTCAATATTGCGCAAGCTTGAACACTATAACTGTTTTATAATTCAACACATTGATAACAAATCACGTTTCGAGAAAAAATTCATTGAGATATACAACCTTTCATTAAGTAAAAAGGCTAACAACAATATTTTACCTCGCACCATTTCTTAAACAACACGACGCGAATTCCGAAACTTTTGCCAAGCTAAAATTAATTTAGCGTACACAATCAGTTGAGAGTTAATTTTACGAAGAGCTTTCGTCTACTCAAAGAACGGGACAGAGTAGTGACTACAAGAATTAAAACACAGTAAAATGGCATAGAATGTCTTAGTTACAAGCGTTTCGTATCTTAAGAAGTTCAATTCAGAATCAAAACAAATTGAACAAACACACGGCTACGAACCTAAACATAGCGGCGAAAAGCCGAGTCGGAAAGAACTGCAGCGTGGACAGTAAGCTTATGTCTTACAAAAATTCACAGCTAAAGGATACAAGAAACGGTTAAAACATCGTACCTGTAGTTGATTTGGCCTTTTATTCCCTTCCATCAGCACCAAACATCGAAGTACGAACTGAGTCGATCAATGTTGTTTACAAGCTTGCTCGTTTTTTAGCTCCTACAGCCGTAATGACGAGTTAAGAAACTTTTCTGAGGAAGCATCAAGTCTATACCATATTCCAGAGGTGATTACCAAAGGAATTTTACGAAAATTGTGCTCCTTCATTCACTCCTTGTCGAGCGCCGGTTAAACTTTGAACCAGTTTTCATTCAGCTACGCCAAGAAACAACACTGCGACCGCGACAACGCGAAAATTTCGCGCCTTTTTTGTCCAATCATGTGAACAATAGTTTTTCTCTTTTCTTTTCTTCTCTCTTTTTTTTTTCCCCTTTTTTAACTAATAGTTCACGCACTTTTTCGCCCAAAAACACGAAATTGCAGGCAGCAGTCATTTTCACTTTCCTTCAAAATGCGAAATTTACCGCCATCGCTGGTTATACGTCATGTAGACATAACGTATATCGATAACTTTTTGACCATGTTTGGGCAGTGTATCAATGTGTTGAATTATAATTTACCTTATCGACTCAGTCGATAAAACCAAATTCTCGTGCTTCATCACCCCGCCGACGCAGCACCACAGTTTCTCTAGAAACTAATCCTATACATCTAGATACGGTCGTTCTAAAAGTTTAGGTCTATATGTTGAAAAAACCACTAAACGACGTCATCACTGACGTCATCAGATCGTTGTTATGGTGACACCGATGTCAATCAAATCTACATTTGTACATAGAAGCTGACCCCACCGTGAGGCATTAGCAACTTTTTAAAAAAAAAAAAACAAATGCCTGACAAATGCACGGGGGGGTAATGAGCGGGCTTGGAATTGACTGAGCCATTTATAATTAGCATTTCTTTTAAATTGTATAATGGCAAGAAATCTTTGTTATTAAAAGGATTGACTTAGTGAAATATGGCCGTCTGAAAATAAGAGTTTGAAGGAGGAACATTCTTGATATATGTACATTTTAACCTTGTGGAAGTTATGAAATTGGACGGATTAGCTTATTTAGGTTAATGTACATGATATTTATGTTAGTGGCATGAGTTTATAGTGTTGTAATGTGATATATTTTGTTTCGTTTCTCAGGTTGCAGTTGTATAACGGGAAGAATCTTTTTCATATGAAAATGTAACGGCGTTAAGGAATATGCCTATATAAGGAATATGTTAAGGAATATGCATGCCGGGAATATGGTAATATCCTCCTCTTCAGTTACAGTTATGCTATCAAAACAGTACGACCGGAAAGCAAAGATGGAAGTTATATGCTTCATGAGAAACGTTGCGTCAAAACACTATTTGCCAAGATCAAAGTTACGGCTCAGTACATTTCAGCACGGCCTCAAACGTACGCCTTCAACCCAGTTGTTCATTCTCTGTTGAAACACGTTCTTACCACAAACAACCGTCCCATGCGCTAATACATGCTGAACGTAATGATTTGAAGCCAAAATTATAGGACCCTAGCATTCGAGGAAGTTAATTTCATTATAAAAATAGCCCATCTCGGCTGCCTTTATCATTCCTAAAGCAAAAAGCGAGCGTACAGAAAGAAAAAAGTCAGCTTGAAGATGTCAGAACTTGTTGTTCGATTTGCCGCCGTGGTTTTCCTGGTTGTGTTGTTAAGTGGGCAGAGCTCAGCCAACTTTTGGCGTCCCGTCAGTTTGCCGTCAGATCCAAAAGGTCAGTACGAGTGTAAAAAGTTTTTTTGAGTGCATGAATGGATTTTTATTTTTCACGATATGAGATAAATTGTCATATAGTAAATTATTTCACTACCAGGGTCTAACTTTGAAGTCTGCTAAAAGTCATTTTACCACTCACTCAACTACTGACTCAATGAGAACCCGCATGTCTTAGGAAAATGGTCAAAACTATTGTACTCGGACAGGACCCACCATTTTACAAAAAGACTGGTGGTCTCTTTATGTACCCCCTCTCCTCTACCCAAAAAGATGGTGTCTTGTTGATATAGCCCCCATAGACAAATTCGGCTAACGCATTGTTGTACCCAATTCAAACCTTCTGGGAATAAATTCTTTGTTCACAATATTTCCATATAATTTCCATGTCAATGCTTCATTGATATGAAAATATGACGAACAAAGAGTTCTAATCCCAAAAGGTTAGAATTGGGTACAACAATGCGTTAGCCGAATTTGTCTATTGTATCAGGAGTAGAAACTGAGAAAAAGATTCAAATCTTCCTGTACCGTTTTACTAGCAATGCAAGCTTCATGCACACAGAATCTTTTAAGTCTCATCTCCAATTTTTAAGCCAAAAAATTGTGTCCATTACACTCACCAGATAGATGGTATCTTGCATAACCCCCCTACCTCTACACAGGGTGGGTCCTCGTCGAGTATACTTGTTATGACTACTTCCCTTAGATACTTTTCGCTCGGTCATTTGAAATGAAATGGCCGTACTTTGATCCCTGTTCGGGATAAGACAATAGAAGTCGTCGACAGATCTCACAGTAAGAAACACTGAAGCAATCTGGTGAATGAACGCAGAATATCACTCACACGTCAGCGCTTGCGAATTTCGGCAATTTAGACCAAGAGCAAAGGAGGATTTTTCAGGTATCCCATGATGCAATGCGAATGAACTATATTATCAACTGAAATTGCGCGACCAGTCATTTGCCATGGAGTTGCTCGAAGCGAGCGCATCGTCCATTGCGTAGATTTTAGCAGTCAAACATATATCACATTGTCCGATCTGGCTTGTTGTAGCTTCGTAACCGTATTTAGTACACGTTTGCTTCCCAATAAAGTAAAGAGAGCGGCAACTTTTTCTATTTCTGAACACGGACAAATTAAAAGGCATCGATGACATTTAAGACTTCGATTTCCGGATTTCCGGCAGATAAAAAAATATTTCCATCTTCCATATCACTTGTAAAAAACATAAAAATTAAGCGATTTATTAGCTTCGAACCGAAGGAAAGTGTCAAACGATCATATGATTTGACAAAACTCATAAAAGGAAGCTGCAATTGCACTAAATACGATATTTCTTTCGACTGTAAAAACCAAAGCAAAGAATCTACGCGATCGAAGCGAATTTCAACAACGTTTAGGCGCCGATTTTGACCAAAATTCAACGGTCATAATTTCCTACAAAACGTGGGGACTTTAGGGGACCTTGTACTGCATTTGAAAGAGCCACCCTCCGGACACTATCAGGCGTAATTAGGGACTGTGCAATAATTATCAGGACGGGGTTGAAAATCATCATCATCATCATCTTTATTTAAAAACACGGTAAATACATCAGGCATTAACAATTTAATATAAAACTACAACATGATATGAAACTATGTATATAAATTAATAAATAGCTAACTATTAAATGGGCTTCAAGTAGGAAAATATTAGGTAATACCCCCCTTCTAAAGGAGTGAATTTACTTATTGCCCCCCCCCCCTCTGATCAGTCAGAAACTTTGTATGAACTATGAACCCCCCCCCCCCCTTTTCATACACCTTTTATATACAAATACCCAGCAATTTTTTAATTAATTAATTAAGCAATTTCTTAATTAATTGTTTGTTCATTTTTGGCTGGTTAGGTCTTTCGTAGATCCTACGTATCGTTTACAGCATTGTCGTTTGCGGTCTTTTGCAGTGTTTAGTTCTCTTAATATACACCCACCCGTTTATATTGCTACGAGGTAATGTTTGTTCCAGACGTGGATATATAGCAATACTACATGTTTACTTGTTGGACATCCGTATCTGGAACAAACATGACCTCGAAGCAGTGTTCAACAAATTAAGCCATCCGATTCCACTTCTGAATCACTTGATTGCGAATCCGAGTTGCTTGCACTGGAACTCATTTCCTCGTTAATGTTCTCTTGAGTTTCTCGTGGGATGCAAGAATGTTCACCACAAGCGTACTGGAGAACTCGTGCAACCAGTGCCACTTTACCTCCACTGATCTTAAGACCATTCTGGTTGAGGTACATCTTTAATCTGTTGTAATATGATTACCTATGTTGTAGTGAAATTATGATTTTGGTGCAATTTTGTCTGCACTGGTTCAAATTTATTTTGAACCAGTGCAAACTATTTGAACTGGAGCAAAATATCTTCACCAGGGCAAAATATTTGCACTGGTGTATAACTATATTCTACTGTTCAAATGTTTTTGACAATTCAAATTTAAAAAGCCAGAAAAGCTTTATCATAAATATTCGTCTCTATATTATAGAGATAGAGAAGAATAGATAATCGTATTGCAACAGATCGAAATTGCAGTTCAGCCACAAAACAGATAATCAAGTCTTTTAGTGAGAACTATAAACACTTGAAATAAAATGTGAACCCCCTTCTCCTCTTAAGTGACTTTTTTTACGTTGAGCCCCCCTATCCTTGCTTTGATTTTACTTGACCCCCCCACCCCCCCCCCCCCGCTCCCCCCTCTGGTTTTCCAACCCCCACCCCCTCCTGATAATTATTGCACAGTCCCTTATATGTTAATGTCCCCAGGATTAAAAACGAAACACGGCAAAACAGATCAAGGGTTAAAACACAACAAAGAAACGAAGCGGATCAGCCATGCATGCCACTCGAAACAAAGACAAAAATATTGCGATACATAGGCAAACAGGCTCAGATCAAATGATATCTAAGTGAACTTTAATGTACATAGAAACCAAATAACGATTTAATTCACCTTTTATCGCATTGGAAACGAAGAAAAAGTCTCGCGAAGATCAGTAAAATTTCACCGCGTGTACTCGCAGGAAATTTGACACATCAGGATAATTACATCAGGATAATTACGCGCTAGGTGTCGTGGGATACCTGAAAAATCCTTCTTTACCAAGAGCTGTCTTGATGAACGTGGAGTATATCAATTACACGTTAGCCCTTGAGAAAGTTTGAAACCCGAACTCGGAGAATCACATGCTTAAAAATAGCAGCGTGTTGGATATATTGGGGGATCGCGAGGGGAGCACACAAATGTACGCTTGAATGAAAACAAATTATTCGTGGCATTCCCTTTCCCCCTATGTGGACGTCCCGAAACATGCAGGCACGGTATTAATTTCTTTTAATTTCGGCCAGGCTTTCAGATTTCCGTTAACAAAGGAAAATCGATTTACTGCTGCATGAGACAATATTTTAAACATACTTTATCGTCGTGTGCGATCGATATACATATTTTCCGGCGCGAGCTAGACATTGTATAAGTCACTGTTCAGTGGAACCATTTGTGCTATTCAGCTGATAGCGTTATCCACTCTTCCTGGTCTTTGATATCCCAAATTACAAGGCAATTTATTCATTCCTTGTCCTGGTGGGCTTCAAATTGCGACAGATTCTATACAAAGTGCTCGTTTTCGGTCCGGTGATACGGTAGTTATTTATTGACATGACACGTGAAAAAATTTATTTCTGGCCGTTTTGTTTTGCCGTGGTTTTGTAGCAAAGGTAAAACGTGCAAATTTTTGTAACAAATTGTCATTGACGGAAGGGACATGGCGTTTGAGCAAGTTTGAGCTCATTCTGGACTATTGCTTTTAACTTTTCGGCTCTGAACCGAAAAGTACACATCAAAACTTGCCGAACAAACTAGCAGTCGTCCAAAATACTAGCCGTCAGTTTGTTGGGTTGCCGGTTTGGGCACGCATCTTACATGCCTCGCAAAAGGAAGAACTAAGATCAGCTAAAACTGCACCATAACAAGGCCAGTTTCCTTCTAAGCTGAACACGTTCAAACTGAAAACAAATGATCGAAGACTCAAATTAGAATAGTACACGGAAGTTGCATGTTCTCTATCAAAACACCCTGTCCTTCTTTATGATTTCAAACACAGACATTTTGCAGCCCAGCCAGAAGGTTGAAGATGTCAGAACTTAGTGTTCGATTTACCGCCGTGGTTTGCCTGCTTGTTTTCCTACTCGGCCAGACTGTTTTGGCGACCGGCCGTGGTCAGTTTACCATCAAATCCAAACGAACCAGTCTGACTGACTGGTTGTACACAAAAGGTTAAAACTATCAAAACTAAACTGACAGTCATATAAGAATTCCTTAATCACGACAAATCATACCTTGGAGTGCATTTGCGACCTACATGCAGAGGTTTTTAATAGTTTTATATCTACCGTAAAATCCCGGTTATAAGCCCCCCTTATAACCTGGATTTTACGGCATGTTCTTTTGCTTTAGTCTGTTTAGTGGTTTCCCCAACTTTGGACTGTATATCCTCTGAGAGTGGTTTCACATATAACCCGTGAAATCGAAATTAGACAAATAGGTACTATTAGACTGAAACTCATTCTATAGTTTTCGTTTGTTTACATATTCTTTTGACTATTAACAATATCTGATTAATTTTGTTTCACGGGTTCTGTAAAATCACTCTAACTTTAATATATTATTCATTGAAGTGACTCAGAAGCTAACTTCTTCCACATTCTTCCAGTGAATATGTTTTCGCGTTTTAAGAGACAGTCGTCATCCTACGTTGAGGATATCGTGGTTGTTATGGATGGCTCTGGGTCGGGTGGTAGTTGCGAATTTGAGAAAGGAAAGAAAGCACTCAAACACATAATGGACTTATCGAGTGGAGGGGTTAATGATGTGAAGTTTGCTGCAGTTACTTTCGCCAGCTCAGCCAGCGTCAACTTCAAGTTTTTACCATCCTCTTCAGCAGCGAATGAGATAATGAAGATTCCTTTTCCCGGTGGCTCGACCAACACTGCGGCTGGATTGGCAAAGGCAAAGATACTATTTGATGACCCTTCATCAGGTATATAATTGTAAATATATATACAATTTAATGCAGCCTAAAATGAAATATTATTCTGTGTGCACAAAGAAAAGCAAGAATGAATAATACGAAACGTACAGTAAGAAAGTAAAAAAAATCGGAGACAAGAGCGAAAAATAGTCTACTGGACAAAACAATTGAGGATTGGATTAAATGATAATAACTTTTAAATGCTTTACCTAAATTATACTGAAAACGGCAACATAGATACTACGATTATCAGTTGAGCAAGGCACGAGCGATGTTTGGTGACAAAGTTTTGCCGTTAAAACTACGTTGTTGTCAGGAGCAACTTGCTACGTTTCCAACGGTATCTTGTCTGTCACTGGACGTCATCAGTAACAAAACGTGTTACCGTTGGAAACGTAGCAAGTTGCCCTTGACAACAACGTAGTTTTAACGGCAAAACTTTGTCACCAAACATCGCTCGTGCCTTGCTCAACTGATAATCGTAATAAGAGACATGAAAATTTCACACACCTCAGTGTTTACATTAAGAGATCTTAAGACGATGAAAAAGGCGGGAAAGTAAACGCGACTGATAGGTTTTCGCGCCAAAGTAAGTAAGCTTAAGTAAAACTTTTTTTAAGTGTCAAAGTATTTAGCTTACTAGCTAATTGCGGACACTACTAAGTAAACATAAATATAAATTATGCTAAGGTGAATTTAAAATTTACAAATGCGCCCTGGTTGTATTATGTTTAATATATTTTTTATTTATCCGTAATTCGATTCATTTCACCTAAAAAATAATACATGGTTCTCAATGGTTACAATATTAAGAATAGCCTTTCAAAAAGATAGATTAAACAATTTTTTCTACAAACAGAAACGTAGTTCCAAAGATTTGTCCCATGAACAAAGGAAAAAGCAGAGAGAAAAAACATTTATCCGCGACAACATGAACAAAAAAGTTCTTGAACGTATCAAAGCTAATGTAGCGGTACGCGATGCACTTGCAGAAACTAGAGTTTAATAAGAAGATAAAATACTGCAAAACGATCGAAAGGTACATGAATACTTTGAAAAAAGTATCGAGAGATGAAGAAAAGCAAAAGTAAAGCTCATTTCGGGAGCGAAATTACTGTAACGAATCCACAAAGACCCTCATGCCAGCGCCGATTTTTATGCTTGCCGACTGCTTCACAGAATGAATGTACATATAGAAATTAGGCCAATTAAAGAGCCGGGCTGAAATTCGTCATGTAATCGCTCGATCGGTCATTTTGAAATGGTTGAAAATTGCGAAATGTCTCAGGTTTTTTAATACACCAAAATAGGTCAATACAATTAGCTATTACTTGGGAGCTCTGCTGTTAGGCTAGCTTATCTAAATATATAACTTGATAGGTTAACGAAGCAAATATTATCCTTTTCTAAAGGTCGTCGTCCTAAAGCAAGAAAGGTGGTTTTTCTTGTCACTGATGGCCAATCAAATAATAAGCAGCTAACCATTTCCAAAGCACAGGAACTTAAAAACTTCGGAGTGGAGATTTACGTGATCGGTATCGGAACATACAATAATGGCATTGACGAGATGGTGAAGGTGGCCTCCTATCCGCCCGGAAAGTTCCTCTTCAAAGTGAAGAATTTCCGTGGCTTCTGGAATATCATCAAACTGTTTATAAAACAGGTCTCTCCCCATCAATATGCTATCGTAAACGGCCAGTACGACCCCCCTTGCTAGACAGTGTTTTAAAATTTAATGTAGAACAGCTTTGCTTATTGTTTGCTGTGCGCGTTTGGCAGATTTCTTAGCAGCTAAATTGTAAATTGGAAAGATCAGATAGCAATAATTTGATGAAACGCATTTCTTTCAAGGTTTTCTCTGATTGGCTGGGAAAATAATAAAACAAACAACACAACAATGGACCCTAGCCCTGAAAACAATAGAGCTGCATGATACCCAGGTCCAATGAAGTAAGAGATTCTAAAGAGCTGCGTGGCTACATTAAATGAATGTTAACTCTTTCTCTCCCAAAGACTACGATGTACAAAATAATAAGCAGTCGTTTCATGAGCGTTGCTTTTTGATATTCCAAAAAAATGTTTTCTTTTTTTCTTCTTCATAAATTGCGACTTTGGGCAGTTTTCAGTTTACACCCACCAAATCGTTTCGGTGGAAGGCTGTTCGCATAGCCTAAGTTACCTTAAAAATTCGTCATTAATTAGATTAAAAACTAAAGTTTTCTTAAATAAAATATCTCCTCAAACTTTTGTAACGATAAAAATGTCGTTTTGGGTAGGAAATAAGGTCAGCTAGGAATTTCGGAAACATTTTCTATCACTGAAATATTCAGCTAAAAGAACCGAAAAGAGTCAAACTGTATTAGCTTTTACATAGTTTCCTTTATAGGAACTAAAATGATGTGGAAAAAAGCACAACGACATTCCAAACGTTTGACTAAACATTCATCGTTGGGTGACCCCGAGTTTTGTGAGTGAAAGGGTTAACAAAGTTAAGATATCTCTACATAGGGGATGCTGGTGGAATTTGTGGTGGGTCACACCAAAAAAAGAGCTTAAAGGGGAGAGGGTCATCTAGGAAAGTAAACAGGTCGGAACGATTGTTAGTGGCATTACTGCGAAGAAATTACTTAAAATACCATTTCTGAGCCCCACCTGCTTTGTGAAAGATTTAACGAAAATAGACGGTAATAATACTTTCTATAATAAGTGACAAAATATTGCTACAATGACAGTGGTATATGTTATTATTGGTGATACCTGAAATTAATGAAATTAACTGGGTAGTCATCTACCCACAAATGGGATATCAAGTTAAACCAGATTCACAGCATGAGTATCGGGCGCGAGGTGGGTTGGGACCGGGGGGGTGGGGGGGGGGGGGGAGTTTCGACTAATGATAATGATGGGGTTTTATTGTATGTTACAGAGACAATCAGTCTGTGTATAAGACTCCACCAGTCCCCAGCCCCCTCTTATGGAATTAAATTATGCTTTAACAAAACGTCTTTGGTCTGAACACGAAAGGGTTCGATTCGCATATAAGAAAGGTGCGTCCGTGCCATCGGTAACGAGAACAAGAAATTTGACAAGTGGAGCGGTTTTCAATTGAGTATCGAAAGTAATTTCGTGATTGCTTTGGTTTTGCATTGCTACGCTTTGTGATTGGCTAAAGAAAACCTCACGGCACTTTCTCATCCAAACAGAACTAAAACCAAAACCAATCGTGACTTGCTTGCACGCGTTTACCCGCGTTTGGCGCTTTGAGTTTTGATTGGTTCATTCGATTGTCTGCGTCTGTCGTGATTGGTCAGATTAATTACTTTGGTTTTGGTTTTAAGACACTCATTTGAAAACTGCTTTAATGATTGATCAAATGTAATTTGCGTGCATAAATCTTAGTACCTATGAAATATAGGGCTGCTTGTCATGAATGAATGAATAACAAACAAGCAGCCCTATATCTTAGCAACAAACAGGGCATCAAACTCGCAGAATTTAGATAGCACTTTGTAGAGGGAAAGGAGATTATCAAACTGTTTTTAAATTGTTTTGTTTTGAAATGCGCTTTAATTAGATATCATGACAATAAATTCGCTGTTCAGTATTAAACAAGTTGCTTTGCCTGTAGCACGTTTTTAACGAAATAAATTGTACTGGCTTTAAATATCGTGTCTTGATTTGTTCTTTGTTTCTTTTTATACTATGCAACATTTTCTCAACGAAAATAACAAAACAAACAGGCTTTTGGCAATTTTTTCTGATGGCAGGTGTTGATAAAAATACTGCTACCTCCTTGTTTATATGTCTGACGTCTCAGAGGGTTAATAAAAGGGACAGTGTTTCGGCTGATATATCTTGTTTTTATGATTAAACCAGGAGCTTGCTTTAAGCCCCCTGGAGCAGTTCTTTGGAATAGCTTACCAATCGAGTTACGGCAGGCTGACTCCCTTAGAGCATTCCGGGCTGGCTGCGAGCGTTTCTTCCAATCATGAAAATTTAGAATTTTTACACACGGCACTCATGTAAAACAGGTTTTTAAATTTTCGCATTTAATATTATTGTTGTATAGTTATTGATTATTAGAGTAATTTTAGAGTAATGTAGTTCTAGCTATTATATATTTTATAATAATTCTGTATATAATTAGGTTTTTATAGTTGTGACTGATGAGTTTACCGTGTCTAAATAAAGTTATCCTATCCTATCCCCCGGGCGGGGGGGGGGGGGGGGGGGGGAGGGTACTCCCGTCAATTTAGGATAGGTGTGTGCCGCCAAGGTTCTCAAATCCTGACCCTATTTAAGGGTAGAAAATCGAGATTTGATACCGTTTTTAATGCCCAGTTTTACAGCCATGCTCCGTCACGCGTGACCAGTATTTTTGAAAATTTGAATGGATTTTTCAAGTTTACACGTCGGTTTTGTAAATTCATTCCGAGATTCGGAATTCCCGTAAGAATTTTATCGCATTTTCGGAAACAAAGAGCAACAAAATATCATTTTATTTGAAATGTTACATATCCGAACAATATTTGTTTTTTTACACGCGTAGCGAAGTTATTTTTCCGTTAACTCGTGACTTTCAAAGTGTTTTCCAGAAAGATCTTCAAGGTTTCATACAAATCTCGGATGTTACAAAGAAATATTCAAATGTTCATTTTAGTCTTGTGATTACTGGTCACGCGTGACGGAGCATGGCTGTAACAGACCATATCTTTTTCGTTTTGCGCGTTGGGGTGGATACTGCAATTTAGTGACCCTACCATATTTAAGGACGTACTGAGCACCTAAAAAACACTGCCCTATCGGGCGGCACATACCTATATAGCGTATATAAGGGAGTACCCCCCGGGGCTTTAAGATTGCTTTATTATCTTAAAATAGGAAGAAAACTAAATCACAGAAAATGATGAACGCAAAGAAATATAAACTAGAGAGACAAAATAATGACTAAAAAACTCAAAATTCCACCAGAATGGAAACTATGATTTCTTGACCGCCTGTCACGGAATCAAAATTAGAAAAATGAGATTAGAAAAGATTAGAAAAATGTCCGACATGGAGAAAAGGTACTTCTTTCATTCAGTCATCGTTCCTGCAAACCACGTTGTTACTATTGAATGTTTTATAAACAAGAACTCTACGAGTAGTGAAACCGGGCTTTAAGGGTCTGCATTTTCATCTGGAGTGCTACTGTTAGCTAGCTAACTAAGACAAGAAATTGAGCCTTGAATGCTATTTTCGGAATAATACAGAGGTTGTTAGCGGTAGATGTTATCAGAGTGATTCTCCGAAGATCAATTGTGTCCATTTCATTTGTCAAAAATTAACGTTTTCCAGCTTGAGTCGCTAAAAACTGCTTATGGTTGAACTTCTCTTCGAAAAGGCAAAGAATTGATATCTTCCTCTTGGTGTTCCACAATCTGTATAATCATTTCGTGTTTTGAGCCAGAAACATCACAATCCCCATGGCATAACTTAAATAGCTCTTTTAGCAACTGATCTACAGTTAAAAAAAAACCGGCGACTGGTGTATACTTCTTCAAAACTTTAAAGGGCCGTGTTTTCCATTGCATGCATGATCGAACAAAAGGTGGACTTCTCGCTTCTCAATTTTATTTAAAACTTCAAACTTTCGGTCAAATGGTTCCTTATTCACGGCACAGTATCTTACATCCTAAGTTGTACTCTTCTTTTGAGCCAGCCTTCCTCTGAGATTTGTTATATTTGGTTGACATTTAAGGGAATGTCTCGTGCAAGAATGTTGTTTTTTCAAACTCGTATTTTCAAACGCGTATGGTTGATCATTCAAATCCTTTCGATAGGAAAACTTTCTTTGCATTGTACAATTTAAAACAAGCAGTGATGACTGCTATTGAAACCTTAGGTATTGACAAGAATCGGCGATTAAATTTGAGATAAATCGATAAACAAAACTTTCTAGAACTTTCTAGAATCATGTCTTAACTTCCTAGGATCGTATTTCTTATCTTTGACATCCATCCCTCAGGATCCAGTGACGTTCTAACTCATGCCGCTCTGCGCATGAGTAGTAAAGCTATTTTGAGCACTGTAACTATGCAAAGTCTGTCATGGTGACATGAAAGGTTAATTATAACAAGAAGACATACATTGAGTACCACAAAGAAAAGCTTGGAAATCCAGTTTTGTTACATTCCTAGAATGTTTGACCAGGATGTACATGTACTGACCGTCATTCTATTCCATCAAGATGTAAGGGCCCAATGAACGTCCTTTGCCTATTATATTTCTTTGAAATTAAAGGGATAAGGCCATAAAACCGCATAATTTATGACTAATTTTAGCATCTTTAATTAAACTGTATTTTTGAGCCAAGGGAGCCCTTTAATCTTGCTAAAGGTATGGCAGGTTCATGTAAGTGAAAGAGATTCAAGTACAGGAAACCCAAGCTTGCTATAAGAGTTTGACCGGAGAATTCGGACTGATAATTGTAATCAAAAATTAAACGAGTAAAATCTTGTTTCGAGGAACTTCATACGTTTTTATCACTTCGGGAGCAATGCGGGGAGATGTTTCTAACTTCGGATTTATGGTAACACCGATGTCAATCTAATCTACTTTTTTTGGAAAGTTTATTTCATCTCTAGTATATGTGTGAAGCAGCTTGCCTGACCGAGCTCAGACAGTGAAGTATCAGCCGTTCAAACTTGGGATGTTATGTCGCCAAAAAACCAGTCGAGCCACCTTAAGTCCTTTACCCACTGACTTGCATTTCGGCCATCGAACCCGCTTCGAAAATAGTTCGAATTTTCTAGCGAATAAAGCATGCACTTAGATTTTTCCTCGTGGAGTTCACAAAGTGAAGCTTTCAGATCCCTTTTCTGTTGTCCAATTGAGCATATCTTTGCAGTAGTAGCCCATCAAAAACATCGAACATCCCCAACAATTCAAAAATCGGCGCCATTTGTGCCGACAAACATGTTCAATTCGACCTCGTCCGCCACTGGGCACGAGGATCAAAATAAAACTTTACTCATTAATAATTCATGACGAGAACACAAAGGAAATCACTACCGTGAAGGAGGTTTGAATATCCGGCTTTAATTAGCATAGATTTTGGCGATTTCATTCCTTCGTTTTCTCTGCATTTGATGATCAGTTTGAGAAGCTATATCAAACACTCGAAAGAGTGTTTCATCAGGTATCCAAACACCTTGAAGTGGGTTAAAAAAAACTCGGCTGCGCCTCGTTTTTCACTGGATACACTGAAGAAACCCTCGCACTCGTTATTGATCTTGGCGCCATTTGTGCCATTGTTCAATTTGAGCTCGTCCGGCACTGGGCACGAGTGCCAAAATAAGTACAACTTTACCGGGGAGGGCATGACATTTTTGAAACCTCAAATTTGCCTCGCCTTCCTCCCTGGAAGACCAGCTTTGGTCAAGGTGTGACATATTCGCATTTATGAGACTTGTGTGTTGTAGTTTTGAAGCATGGATTGCTGCTGTTTATTAGGCCCAGATTGCACTTGGGACAATTTTTATCAGATTTCGGCAATTTATTGAAGTGCCTAAAGCCTGGTTTCCATATAATCGTCATATGGAAACCAAAACGTTGCGATCCTTGCGATCGTTGCGATTGCGATCGCAGAGATAGAAATTTTTCTATCTCTGCGATCGCAATCGCAACGATCGCAATAGCCTGCGAGCAAGCTCTTGGGCTCGGGTTTGGGGGAGGGGGTGGGGGAGGGAAAGGATCGAGAGCTTGCAACGATGTCTCAGAAATTTGAATGTCTCCGTCCAAAAAGTGGACGGAAAACGATGATTGGTTAAAATTTAATCTGATGATGACGTTGTCATGGTGTCATTCTTCGTGCGTCGTGATCAAGACAAACAAAATGACGGAGAGCGGAGAAGATTGCATTCATGAAGCGTGCGAGAATTTGTCTAAATATCTGAAGTTTCCTGTGGAATTGAAACCCGAGCAATGTCAAGCAGTTGAAGCACTACTTAAAGTTAGTGATGTCCTCGCTGTTTTGCCGACGGGCTATGGCAAAAGCTTTATATTTCAACTGTTTGCTGCCGCAGCAGCAAATATAAAACGGAGGCAGCATCAAACAGTGTTGGTTGCCTGTCCGTTACAAAGCATCGTCGACGATCGACGACCAGGTAGCAGAAGCCAAAAGTATTGGAATGTCTGCGGCTCTTGTTGCCGATGAAGAATTAAGATCGGCGAAGTTTCAGCTTTTTTTTTTGGGTCAGCCGAGAAAATTATCGACCAGCATTTGTGACCTCTCAGGCGAAAACGATACTCCCCGAGGGCTTTCCGTTCGAGTCGTTTAAAAAAAAAATCTACAGCCGTTTGAACGGCTAGGGTTATCCGTTGGAAAAAAATATTCAGCCGTTTGAACGGCTAATGTTAAAGACCGTTTAGGTAAAAGATTTTTAGCCATTTGAACGGCTATCGAAAGAGCTCTAGTGTTTTGACCGGTGATTTATTTTTGCTTTCGTTCGCTCGCCATGCAATTTGCATAAGTCCGAAAGTAATTTGAAACCTTTCAATATAAACATCTCGCTATTCACAGAATTATAAACATGCATTCAAAAGAGAAAAACCAGGGGAGGGGGGGGGGGGGCAGCTACCTTTGATCTTACCGCTTATAAGGATTATATGATTGCCCGAGTAAAAAAAGCTGTCAATCACGAGAGACGCGTGGAGAGCATGTGCAAAAGAAATATTTGTTGCCAAGCCGACTTTGTTGCCATCCCGCCATATTGTAATGCGACGCATTCACGCATACAGAAACTGACGTATGGTGGCCTAGGACTGCCATAAGGAAAAGTACGTATTTTGAAAAACAATCATGTATTTTTTTTTAAAAAAAGTAAATAAAATCATAACAAAAAATAAGATATTATTCAAATTTGAAAATAAAATAAAATCAAAATCAAAAATAATTTTAAAAACAAAAAATAAAATATTCAAATTAGAAAATAAAATAAAAATAAATAAATTTAAAAATGAAATAAAATTAAAATAAAAAATAAATTCTTATAAAAAGTAAAACGAAATTAAAATAATATAACTCTTACAAGCAAAATAAAATTTATTTTATTTAATTTAAAATCAAAATGAAATCATTTTAAAGAAGAATGAAAACAAAAATGCCCATGGCCTATCGTTGCCATAGCCCAGAATGCATTGCGGAGTAGCCATGTGTTGTACCCATGATGCCTGGCGCAATGTTGTGAGTCAAAATGGCTGACGACTGGCGAAAATTCAAAGACAAAATGAAGGACAAACGAAAAACTAAAATCACCAAGAAGGACTCTGGCCAGTCGCGCAAAGATCTAGATGCAATCGTTGTTCAACGTCTTAGCGCAGAAGTGTCTGGGTTCACGAGTAGGAGCGTGTGAGTTTGTCCCGTACCACGAGTACGATGAACTGTCTATCGACAACATAAAGAAGGCAGGTATGAAACATTATGTTATGCCTGATACTATGTCGTGTGATGTTCTTGCGGGGAGCAAAGCCCTTTCTGTCTCTCAATGAAGCAAGTCCCGTCGGTCAAAGTTATCCACGTGCGTTTCATTAAGGCCAGTGATGAGAAAGACGACAACAGCCCACGTCGAATGGGAACGAGGTTGGTCGAAAACTCGGGGCAAACTCACACGCTCCTACTCGTGAATACTTTTGCGCTCTCCCAGACACTTCTGCGCTAAGACGTTGAACAACGATTGCATCCAGATCTTTGCCCGACTGGCCAGAGTCCTTCTGGGTGATTTTAGTTTTTCGTTTGTTCTTCATTTTGTCTTTGAATTTTCGCCAGTCGTCAGCCATTTTGACTCACAACATTGCGCCAGGCATCATGGGTACAACACATGGCTACTCCGCAATGCATTCTGGGCTATGGCAACGATAGGCCATGGGCATTTTTGTTTTCATTTTACTTTAAAATGATTTCATTTTGATTTTAAATTAAATAAAATAAATTTTATTTTGCTTGTAAGAGTTATATTATTTTGATTTCGTTTTACTTTTTATAAGAATTTATTTTTTATTTTTATTTTATTTCATTTTTAAATTTATCTTTTATTTTTATTTTATTTTCTAATTTGAATATTTTATTTTTTGTTTTTAAAATTATTTTTGATTTTGATTTTATTTTATTTTCAAATTTGAATAATATCTTATTTTTTGTTATGATTTTATTTACTTTTTTTAAAAAAATACATGACTGTTTTTCAAAATACGTACTTTTCCTTATGGCAGTCCTAGGCCACCATACTGAAGCAAAGAAGAATAAATTCCCCGTTATTGGTCGCTTTTCTGTTGTTGTCATTTCTATGCAACAATACAATTCAAAAAGCTGATGTTGTGGATTCTACATCTGGTCATTTTAATGGAACGAATCGGCGGAATGATTTAATAGCTGTTAACACCCACTTGATCTCGGTCAGCTCGGTGTTGAATGTTACCTTTCGACCTCACCTGGTAGGTACAAGGATGATGAGATTAGAGACGTTATTTTCGCGGACAGAAGTCGATAAAGGAAGCCTGTTTAGAAGTTTACCAGCCGACCACCATTTGTGTTTTCGCCGGTTGAGGAGGAAATTGTATTCTGCAAACCACAGATTGTATTACGTTGAATTCCTAGGGAATTTCTTCCCGGTATTTGTGAGTTTGCATTAAAATATCTTAGAAATGTTGTTTTCGTTTTATTACTGGAATGCGCAATTACACATGAAATATGTCACGGAGTACTTCTTTTGCTGGAGTTATCAATAGCAGCACTTATTAGCTTAACATCCCCCTGTTTTCAAGCCATCTGCAAAAAACTTTCAAGACCAATCGCGAAAGAAAAATCTTCTCGCGTTGGGGAGAGAATTTTTGGGTGTGAAGATTTTGGAACTTGAAACCCTAGCGTATAAAGATAAACTAAGTGAGGATGAATACCTCACTTTAATAGTAGAGTTACCAGGTTTACACGTGTTTATAAAGGAACTTAAGCAAATAGCAAACAGCATGCATACCGGTTTTGCAAATCTTCTTTCTTTAATTTACATTGCCAAGCTTTGCTCAATTGAGAAAGCAATGGCCTTTCACCAAGTGTACATTTCCAACCAAGGTGCATGTGACTGTCCAAAATCAAATTGTTTATAACAAAACTACGAACGTTTGTTGGGAATGTCTGGTGAAATAAAGGGCTTAGAGTATCATTATCTGTCCCAGATCTGTTTAAAGTCATGTACAGTCAAAGTTCAATCTCTTTTTCTTGAGAGTCAAACATTTGTAGAGACTTGAGTACTGTAACAGCTGGTGAACTTTGCAACAGTGCTGATAAAGTAACGTCAATCCGTAAATCATTGCATATGCGTGCAGAAACACTGGAAGCAAAACTGGCCCTTCTGCTTTAAGAAAATCCAACTGATCATGATACCCACTCTGCTTTGGAAACACTTTGCACAAATGACATTCAAGTGAATTGCTGCAGGCATGGTGGTGGAAAATTGTGTTGTATTGCTGGGTATGGAAATGGTGCTGGTCTGCATTCTTTAACTCATTTTCAATGGGTGTATGAAATAAAACCAGAAATAAGGAATGAATCATACTGTCTTTATGTGTGTGACAGTCACTTTCAAAATGACAAGCTAGTTCACTCTTTACAAACCAAAGAACCACCAGAAAGTCAAGTGCTGTTTGAACAATTAACAAGATTTTTTTTTTATCTGATTGGTTCATTGGATTGTCTGCGTCTGTTGTGATTGGTCAGAGTAATTACTTTGGTTTTGGTTTCAAGACACTCAGTTGAAAACTGCTTTAATGATTGATCAAATGTAATTTGCGTGCATAAATCTTAGTACCTATG
>JAJLRJ010000001.1:57725788-57733288 GCA_024195265.1 Dendrophyllia cribrosa
ATAACTGAGTGCCTTCTCCCTCAGTACCGGGCCACTAACGGGTACACCTTGCCGCCTCATCTGAACAAACCATGTATACAAAGCCCGTTCTAGGTTTTCATTTCTACATGGCTTTAATTTCTGCGTCTTCGAGCTGGTTCCTCCTTCGAAAGCCTTCACGATTTTATCCTTGCTTTTAAGCCATGTTGACAGAGTACTAGGGGAAACATCATAATCTGCGGCTACGTTTTTGTTTGCACATCCACTTTCGAGTTTCTTTATCGCTTCATACTTCTCTTTCAACGTTTTCGAAGAAATCTTTCGCTTTTTAGAAGACGACATCGTGACAAAGCGAGAGACAAAGTGGATAGTAAAACCGGAAACGGTCATAGTCCAGATAAGAACCGAGCCGACCTGTCAATCAGTAAAATATTTAGCGCATCAAGTTTCAACGCTGTCGCACTGATACGGACGGTGAGTAAACGTTGACGGTCCGTACAAAACGTACGGATCGTCATCCTCGCTTACGGTCCGTAACCTTCAAACTTTACGTAACTATACGGTCCATGTTCTGTCTGTATATGGAGCGTGCATCTCATTATCACACTCAGTCAGTATGAATAACTTTTTACTGTCCGTACGAACCGTACGTTTCGCACGGAACGTTATCCTTGCTTACGGTCCGTGTTCTGTCTGTGTACGGAGCGTGCATCTCATTATCACACTCAGTCAGTGTGAATAACTTTTTACTGTCCGTACGATTCGTACGAACCGTACGTTTCGCACGGAACGTTATCCTTCCTTACGGTCCGTGTTCTGTCTGTACACGGAACGTGCATCTCATTATCACGTGACTCAGTCAGTGTGAATAACTTTTTACTGTCCATACGATTCGTACGAACCGTACGTTTCGAACGGACCGTGCTCCGTCTGTATACGGAACGTGCATCTCATTATCACACTTAGTCACTGTGAAAAACTTGTTACTGTCCATACGATTCGTACAAACCGTACGTTTCGTACGGAACGTATCCTTGCTTACGGAGCGTGCATATATTTCGTTCTTTAAGCGTGAGGCGACAAACAGCGCGCCACTACACCAAATATCTATTTTACTACGATACGCTTTCAAATATAAACAAACACGCGAGCCGAAAATTAAACCCGAACATTCACGCGAGAGAAAATAAGGAACCAACACATATATCTCGTTCTTTAAGCGTGAGGCGACAAACAGCGCTACCCTTTCAAATATAAACAAACACGCTAGCCGAAAACTAAACCCGAACATTCACGCGAGAGGAAATAAGGAACCTACACGCGACAAATAACGTGCCACTACACCAAATATCTATTTTGCTACGATACGCTTTCACGTGCATATATCTCGTTCTTTAAGCGTGAGGCGACAAACAACGCGCCACTGCAGTAAATATCTATCTTACTGTGCTACGCTTTCAAATATAAACAAACACGCGAGCCGAAAACTAAACCCGAACATTCACGCGAGAGAAAATAAGGAACCAACACATATATCTCGTTCTTTAAGCGTGAGGCGACAAACAGCGTGCCACTACACCAAATATCTATTTTACTACGATACGCTTTCAAATATAAACAAACACGCTAGCCGAAATCACGCGAGAGGCAATAAGGAACCTACACGCGACAAATAACGTGCCACTACACCAAATATCTATTTTGCTACGATACGCTTTCACAAACACACGAGCCGAAAATAATAAACCCCAATATTCACGCGAGAGAAATGAAGAAAATGCATATCTATTTCGTTCTTTACCATTCAAACGAATGCAACATCATGACAAAACGGACAACTTTCGCGACATTAGCAACGAGGCGCGAGTCAATATTAGCGCGGGGAGGCGTTAACTCAAAACCCGCCACTCCACCAAACATAAGTATGCACGATTCAAACGATATAAAAATTAACAACCCTTCCCACGATCGAAACAACAGTCAGAATATACATTCATTTAAAGGGATAGTATCACGAGGTTCCACGCGCGGCACTGTTCACTATTCTTGCACCGGAATTTTGGACATATCACTGTTAAAAGTGATTTTTTCTTTCTTTTGGCTATCAAAACGGATTTTTTAATTCAACAAATACCTCCACTTCTCGACGGCTTTTTTGAATTTGAGGAATCAAACTTGAAAAGTGGGCCGACGTTTTCAAGTTTCGACCTCGTGATACTATCCCTTTAATCATTTATTGTAGCACACTTATCACATATCAAATCAATAATGTCATTGTTCACTTTTAGTTTAGTAAACTGCCTTCACATCCATTTAGTTTATCTCCGTTTCACTTCTTTTTTGGTAGGCCATTTAAATATAGCACTTTGTTATAGTCAATGTCAAAATAAAACCAGGAATGCCGCTTCTGATCCGCATTGTTTAAGATAAAATCTATCTGCCTTGCTCTTTTCTCAACTCCTTTAGTTGTGCCCCAAAATTGAGAAGACATAATCCACTCTGCAATCAATGTCAGGGGCTCGCATCCATTGCCTATAAGAAATAACACCATTTTGAAGGTTTCAGTATCGCCCAGTGGCTTCTTCCAAAATATTATCCTCATCTCAATTGGCCATGCTTTGAGAGGGGAAAACGCATCTCCATTCAACACTTTAACCAGTTTTTTTTCTTTCCAATCCTCGGCAATAGCAACACCTATTTCTCACCCTCGTTCCCATGCCTTTCGGCTTGCTTTTTAGCGGAGCACACGCCGGGCCGAAGGCCCGGCTGCGCAGCCCCATACTCACAGAACCTAGCCCGTCATTTTTCATGGTCATGGCTAGCGGAATGTTTCGCGGGCGCGTGTCTGCAACATGTGTGTCGCGCACGGCTACCTCGCATGCGCGTACAAAGCCACACGCGCGGCTACACAGCCGTCAGCTCGGTAAACACTTTTTAAAGTTTTAAAAAAGTTGGATCTTTCGCAGTGTTAGGCGGAGCAGTAAAGTCGTTATTTCCCTGCATTTTTTCGCGGTTTGCTACTCAAGACAGGGATACTAATTAAGGAATACTCAGAAGCAGGAGCAGGAGCAATGCAGGAGCAATGCGGGGAGATGCCTTGTTTTTATTACGGATTTCAGAACCGAAGAAGCGGAGTTTTAACGAATTTCCAAGCAGTCCAGTGCTTTAAAGTAAAATAAATCACATTTTTCGATGGGAATTTATGTTGATATCAATTTTTGATTGACTTTTCCTTTGTGTTCTCTTAAGTTTTGGAGACATGTTTATGAAACGTTCAAATTAACACAGGACGAAATAATGAATTTACTAATCTTTAAAGAGAAAATTAAATTTTACTTAAAGGTATCGAAAATCTTTAAGTTGAGACGTAAATACTCTTAAATGTATTAAAGTAAGTAAGTATCTCAGTTTAATATGTGTTTAAGAACCTTTACGTTATCTTTAATTGAACTTTTCAACAACTTAAAGACCCTTAAAGGCAACTTAAATTGTTCATTACTAGCTTTAAGTGTTGTCAAGTAAAGGCTTATTTAAGTAATTTACGGTGCACTTAAAGATAGTCGAAATTGTTCTTTAAGTTTTCTTTAAGGTAATTCCCTTGAAAAGGATCTTATACTTAACTTTTTTTCAAACTTGGTACGATTGATAACCATGCTTAGGGCATTCGAAAAATGCAATAAAAAGAGGGTGTCACCGTGCTTGTTTTTACACTGTACTCCCGTTATTTATAGCGACTTTTTGGATCCTTATTGCCTGCAGAAAACTATGATTATTATTGAAATTTTAACACTGTTTATTTCATTTTGCAACATTCCTTCAGGAAAGTCATTTCAAATTGACCGGTCTTGCAAATTTTGCAAGGAAATCGGACCGCTTCGTCATCAGCACATACTCCTCGTTGGCTCCAAATACAGGTTTTCACGCGATTTACACAGAATTAATACAAGTTCTACCACTGAACTTTTTTTCTGCTTAAAATATGTTATTTATAGTCCAATTACGAGTAAATGACATCAGTAAAAAATAGGGGTCACCGTGCTCGTTTAGGAGAAAACAATCTCTTATTAATTTGGTCAACTTATCCTCAAAGGAAACCTTACTGGTTCGGACTGTGCGCGCGCTCGTGCGCGCGCTGATGACGCAAGAAATTATGCGCAGAACGTGATGCGCAATGCAATACTAAGGAATTACCTTAATGAACCTTTACTTGCACTTAAAGTCGTTATTTCGTCCTGTGTAAGTCGTGTTGTTATCTTGAATTTCAACGAGGACAGCTCTGCCTTGATGCGCTATAAATGGTAGGTGTTCTGCTTTTAAACATAAATTAATGGAAATTTGAATAAAATTTTTCGAAAGAAGATTGTATTGTCCGTTTTTATGTCTTTGTTCATTCATTACATAGATTAAAAATAAATTTTATGTAAACAAAACAAGACTTAGATTTTCTGTCTTCACTCGCGTCGCCTTATGCAAATATGTTTGCGTATTTTTGCAATTTTGATTTCCAAATCAGTTTCTCGGGCAATTTTTGACAAACAAAAACTGTATTTTATTCGGAAAGTAGTCGTACTAGTTATTCTAGACAGAGAAAAGTTTTTTTTGTGAACTTTTGTCTGTCTAAATGTACTGTGCAGACGGTCGGGTAATACTGTTTTTGAGAATAGCTAAAATTGAAAATAGCCCTTTCGTCAATATTAATTCTTGTGCTTCCAACCTTTCACCTTAGTTAAGCTTGTTCAAAGTGCGACGCTATTAGGCTTGGCCTATCTATATATGTTAAAATTATCACACATATCACTGAAAACATATTCCATTCATCTAAACAAATGTGCCGCCGTCATCAAAGGCCAGCATCAATATTGATCGACCATTTATCTTTTTTTTTTCAGCAAAGAATTTTATTTTTTTCCCAATTTAATACGCCCCGTTATTATTTCATTAATTGCCTTTATTCTATAGAACACAAACATTCCATACCACAAAAGTATGTTCCTTCCAAAAGAAATATCATGTCCCCTTATGCTTGCCAAGCCTGTGGGTTTTTTTAATGCTTCTCTTAATTGTTTTCAATTTTATGATTGCGTGGATAATGTAAATGATCGGGTGGTGTTTGCGAACAAATTACTCTTGATTTCTCACACCTTCCATTTGTTAAATCTCATTCAAATATATAATGAAACGCATCTTTATCCGTACATAAATCGCCCGATTAATTTCAAGCAGTCAACGGCTCACACCAGTGACACATTCACTGCCATTTTACTGCCGTTACGCAGGCTTCAATTTACCGCACGCAGTTTAAAAAAAAATAGTGTTTTGCGAAGTCATTTATTAAGCAACTCATAATGGCCAATCATTTTCAACGGTTGGACCTTGATTTGAAGAGCTGCTACGGGTACGACGTGGACTGGACATGCCTTCCACAAAAAATTAATTACGCGAGGTACGTATCATTGAATTTGAACACAGTTCAATGCAGAGACCAGGTTGATCACGGGCCGGTTCAGATCACTGGGTTGATACACATGTAAGTTTATATACACGATATATCGACCGGACTGTGTTCCTTTAACTCATATTCCAAAGATATCCCGTAAACATATAATCCAAACTACAGCTACATTAGAGGGGTCCTGAAAAGGGGGATACCCTTCACTGCAAAACATAGGGATAAAAAACTATAGAGAATATCTAATATATTGTATTTGATAAAAACCAATAGAAAATCACCTAACCTCTGGAGTTTAAAGGTTGCAAATAACAAACTATATCTCTAAATCTTCTTATCACAGAAAGGAAACCTTCTATAGAGCGTTTCCACTCAGTCCCCCATGGGACGCAAATGACAAGAAAGGTCATAACAGCCATGTTGGTGTACCTAACATAAGAAGTTTTAAATTAAAATTCTAGTTTTCACTGGTACACCAATATGGCGTCTAAGACGTCAAGTTAAAACGCACTATCAGTCAAGTCAGAACGCCGTGTAAAAGCGATTAAAAATTACAGTGGAATCCCGATTATTCGAACCAAAACTTTTTCCCCTTATATTTGATTTCAGTCAATACCACCTTCGATTTTTCGTTTTTGGAACCAATTTCCGTTTCCCTTGGAGGTTTGAAAAATCGGGATTCCACTGTAACTGTGAACAGGCTAAATTGACCAATCACAGGGCGCGTACCAACCGTGAAGATATATCATAAAAGCGACTATCAGGATCCATTAGACTTGTGGAAGGGTGGATTTCTGTTAGATCTGTTAGGAGTACCTCGGACAACAAGGGCCCGAAACAATAACCAAGTTTAACCAGCGGTGTTCAGTGGTTTGGGTGACTGGGGTGGGGGTGCTTATTCTCGCGGGCTGATACAAGCGCTCCGACAATCTGGTATGAAAGGCTAGCTCGAAACGTCAGCTTTCTCGAATTTTTTTACGGTGGCTAATTTACCTTATCAACTCAGTCGATAAAACCAAATTTCCATTGTTGAAAAGAGATTTCCTTCCATGACGTGGAAACGAGGTTGCAGTTGTTCCCGGATCTCTTTATGTAGCTGAAGGAGAGAGACCCTGGGAACGATCAAGCAGCACCATAGCAACGACCGCGTTCATTTTCACGTCACGTGGTTCTTAAAGGGACACTGTCACCTATTTTAGCATCACTTTGAAAAGCCAAAAAACATATTTGTTTCAATGGGAACCTTAAAATAATGGTCCAGTTTTGTTAACAAATACTCTACCAGTGCACAGAAACTAGTATTCGTTATCTTTGGCTGCGGATGGCCAGGATGGAAATGGATTGCAACTTGAAAAAATTGGCCAATTTTTTCAAGTTCCTCCCAAGGGTGGTGGAAAAATTGCAGGAAACCTTTTTATGGTTTGAAGAAATCACTTGATATTATCTTCTTGGTGTTCTAAAAGCACTTTTATGTTTGAGCAAACTAAAATAAGGTACTTTGTCATATATTTATATTAGTGTATTTTGACCAAAACACAGCAAAATCTGCGTGACAATGCCCTTTAGTAATCATCGAAAGCAATCTGGTCAATCTGCATCATTGAATTACCTCCGCCAAACCTTCCGCTATCAATCATTTTTGCCCACTAAAACTATTCATGAGATGGAATTCAAGGCCGTGGTTTCTTGAATATGGTCCGTCTGTTCAGTTCACGAACCGTACGCTCCGTACGGATCGACGAACCGTTTTGGGTACACATGGTTCAACGAAATACACGAAAATATTCTAAGTCCCCTTAATGAGATGCAATTCACGGACCGTGGTTTCTTGAATACGGTTCGTCTGTTCAGTTCACGAACCGTACGCTCCGTACGGATCGACGAACCGTTTTGGGTACACACGGTTCAACGAAATACACGAAAATATACTAAGTCCCCTTAATGAGATGCAATTCACGGACCGTGGTTTCTTGATTACGGTCCGTCTGTTCAGTTCACGAACTGTACGCTCCGTACGGATCGACGAACCGTTTTGGGTACACACGGTTCAACGCAATACACGAAAATATACT
>JAJLRJ010000001.1:57738288-57760788 GCA_024195265.1 Dendrophyllia cribrosa
ACGGAATGTTTAATAACTAATCCATCAGTACTCACAAATTTGCCTTCTTTGTTGTCCAAAGGTTTTTCCCAATTTAGCGTGGTGTTTACTTGTCGCTGTGATGAAATTCCTATTTGCCCTGTTTGCCGGTCGGCGATAACAAACTTCCAAAGTGTCAAAGCTATAATTTCCACCACAAACGTTCGCAGTTCGGCTCCACAGCCATTCACATTATGTACTTTAGTGTACAAACAGCACCAATTTCAGTCATAAACTGTCTTTTTCTGACAAACAAAACTAAAATTTGTCGCTACCACAAGGTTTTCTCCTGACCGCGCGTGATTCACCCGGCGCGATTTTGAATCAGTCTTGATTTCTATTCGCTAGTTCTTGACAGTTGGCTTTGAAATGGCTTTCTCGCTGGAAACGTTTTTCTTTGACATATGCGATTCAAGAAAAATTCATTGCCAGACTCGTGAATTCCACGTTAAATTTCACTTGAAAAACCGATATCGCCCTCATCGCGATATCGGTTTTTCGCGTGAAATTTAACGTGGAATTCACTCGTCAGGCAATGAATTTTTCTATAGTATCAAACTCAGTAATGGTCAAACGGATTTCTAAGAGCCTCGTTGTGGAATTACTATTCATGTCATCTTTAATGTTTCTTTTGTCTAGTGTCACGTTTGTGGCTTAAAGAAAGCCACAAATTTATTCGCCTATAAAGTTTCAGGCCTTTTTCATTTTCCAAATAAATATAGTTTTTGGACAATTGTCAGATCTTAATTTAAGGAGGTTCGCAACAGTTTTTGGCCTTGAGGTGTGTCCGGATTGAAAACATTTTCAAATTATTTTTTTACCGGTTTTTAAGCATCAATGGTTACCATATATAGTAACAATAGCTTACAGTCCTTTGCTCCAAACAATGCCATTTTCATCAAATCTAGTCAAATACTCTGTAACGAAACTTAAAGAGTTTGAAAAAAGAGTAAAAATATCCGTTTTCAAGTAAATCGAGAATCAATGTGTGGCATGAGTTCGTTCATTCGCACAAAGTTTTCTCACATTTACAAAATGACTCTCTTTTATTCAGTTGAAAGATCCCTGATGATAACAAAAACTTTGGAATGTACATTCAGCTCCTCGGGTTGTCGCGATTTCAAGATAAGTTTCTGTTCAAGTTTTTGAAAATTACTCAAACAAACTCACAAAATAGTAACCTGAAACACCTAGTGGTCTTTTCGCTCCCTGTTTATAATAACAGTGACTGAAACACCTAGTGGTCTTTTCGCTCCCTGTTTATAATAACAGTGACTGGTTTGTTTGTTTGTTTGTATTTTGCCGATATATTGTTTGTTGTTTTCTCGTTCACGATTCATTTCAGGAAACTATCAACTGTATCTCCGTTCCTCGATGTTCTGGAGACCTGCTCTGGTCGTTTCGCTCCCTCTTTATAACAACAACCAGGTTATTGAAAGCAAGTAACTTGTGTCCTGATTGGGAATACAATCATTTGAAGCGATACCTGAAAGGTAAATATTTCCCTCTCGCGTACCTCTTTATTTTTGAATGCGCCTATACATAATCTTACATTGTCGCACACTAAATGGGGAAATTTCAAACAAATTAAACTGTTCAATTTTGAAAAAAAAATCGCTGAAACGTTTTTAACATGTATTTTCCATATTTGCAATATAAGCGGTCAAAACAATAGGTCTCTCAAATTATCATTAAATTACCACAGAAAGTTTCCTCAGACTTAAATTATTACTCTCTGCAAATAGCTCTGACTGAACTCCTTGGCAATAAAGAGATCGAGCTTTTCATTCAAATGCAGTTTTGAATGAGTGAAAACGTCAAGCTGATGGATGCCACTCCCCCTTAAGGTTTTTCTCGGATTTTTTTAAGAGCATTTATTGTTGGCACAGTGCCGTCTCCAGTAGCTGTTCGATTATCATTTTGACACATTTTGGTAAAGTTTGGCGATAATCGGTTGCTATCGTAACAAGATATGACGTCATAAGTAGCATGATGTCAAGCCATTTTTGGGTGATATGTTGTGCCAACATGCTGCGTTCGTTTGCACAGGCCTTTAGACTGTTTGAGGTAGAATAAGGAAAAGACGCAAGCACAAAAGCTACAGGGCGCTTACATTACTGGAGCTCAACCCGGTCTCTGTATCATGAAACACCTAGAAGTATTGCTTAACTTCCTCTGGATGGGATGCTAGTCCATCGCAGGGTTTCCCCCAGAATTACGTCGCCTGTACCCATTTAAACACATGAGTGAAGAGAGACAATGTGGAGTAAAGTTTCTTGTCTAAAGAAACAATACGATGGCAGAGATAAGTCCCCCGAACCACCGAATGTCCATATCTGATCTTGTCCAACGCACCTACCACCGCATCTAAGCTATATAATAAGAAGCAGCAAGTATTTCGCTTGCAGCATTTAGAAAGGGGAACAGGAAGGTAAAGATTAATATTAACTGCGTTCTGCCTTTCCAAAATGAAGATCTAAAATCGAAGACGAGCATGTGCAAAATACCGAATAAAAGTAAAATAAAGGCTATGTAAAATATTTCAGTACTTAAATGTTAGTGGCTATCATTGTAAAAAATTGTTTATTGAACAAAAATGTGTTAATAACCTTGGTATTGTATTGATTTAATTATAATAACAATTTTAATCTCGGCCGAATTTTGTACACTTCACAGCATGTGACACTGGCCATTAATATGAAGTTTAACAGGAGTGCAGTACAACTGTCAAACCAGTTAAACACATATGAATGTAAAAAAGGAACAAGAAATTAACACTGATTTCACTGTTACGCGACCCTTCGAATCAAAACTACTTTGAGCAATTTCAATTTAATCTGCCGTCAATCATACCTAGTAGGAGGAGTTTGTATACTCCTGCGTGATCACCAGGCTGCAATGGCGTCCGAAGAAACGAACTCTTTCCATATAAGGTATGATTGACGGAAGGGTAAATCGAACTGCTCAAAGTAGTTTTGATTCGAAGGGTCGCGTAACACTGAAAGAAATGGTAACATTTAGTTGTTTTTTTTTTTTACAATGTCTTGGCGTATTTATGACGTTCAGGACTATACGGATAAACGAAATCACCTTTCACTGATCTTGGACGGAAATTGATTTCAGCAAACTCAATTGGAAATTTTATTATTTCAAATTGCTTTATCCAAATCAATTTGAATAGCACCTGTTTAAAAACCAAGTGGTACTTGTATCGAAAAACGCAGTTTTTTCTTAATTGTGTTTGTTGAGAGACAAACATGCTATTTTTCAAACTTTCAATTTGGGTCTTAATATGTCTACTAAGAAAGAAAAGGAATTTTGGCGGAAAGAAACCATCTTTCTCAAGCGATGGTAATAGAAGAATGTTCAAATCATTCGAAGGGGCTTTTGAAAGCTCTCGAAAGTAGAAATCATCGTTTGTTGATCAAGGAGTGCCATTCACTACAGACAAGTTAACCTCACTTTTTATTTATGAATATTAAGGAAACACGCAACACTTATTAATTTCAAAGACAAGTTTCGGCGAAGATCTTGCTGGCTGTGATTAACACCTTGTCTCAGTTCAGATGATCGCTTCATTACGCGGTGACGTTAAGCCGTTGTCCTTGTCTCCTTCATCCTTCTTTGTCAATTGAAGGGGACGTAAAATAATCCATGACATTGTTCGATAAGAGTAGGGCACGGAATATCCGAAACTTAATCAAGACAAATAGATTATTTACATGTGTGAACAATTTGAAACATTTCAGAGCACTCAGCTCCCCAGAAATGAATGGATTTTGCCTGATTTCCACAACGATGGCGTAAACTTGAAAAAGGGCCACCGAACATTTTTCAAGTTTGTAGCGTTGCGTGACACTTCGCCCCTTCAAGTGGACGTTGTAGTGATGAAAACCTTTCACGAGATTTAGCAATCATTATGCAAGGTCTGTTGAAGTCTTCACTGTGTTACTGCGATACTGAAGGCGAGGGGAAATTTTATCAAAACATATCTTTGTGCCGATTCAAGGAAAGACAGAAAAAAACTAATGAATAAATTCTGATTTTATTCCTTGACTTTCAATTCAAACTACGATAAAAGCATAATTTTTGCTGGTGAACTTTGATTGAGGATTTTGAAAATCAGTTTATTTCGTGTAGTTACTTGTTAAAATTAAGTGGACGTTGTCGTGATAAAAACCTTGTTACGAGAAAGCAATCATTATGCATGGTCTGTTGAAGTATTCCACTGTGTTACTGCGCTACTGAAAGCGAGGGGGGAAATGTTTATTAAAACGTATCTTTGTGCCGATTCAAGGAAGGACAGAAAAAAGAAAATAATAAATAAATTCTGATTTTATTCCTTGTCTCCAATACTAACTTAAGAAAGAGTGGTTGAAAACATTTGAAAAATTGGGTTGTCATGTTTTAAATAATTTTCGCAGAATGTATACAATTATTTACATTTTTAAACGCGAGGTAAATAATATTTAAATGTTACAAAGTTGTACTCGCAGATAATCTAAAAACAAGAAAAATGTCACAATCTTTTGACAAGTATTTTTAAACAAACTGTAATTAATGAGAGTAGAACCATCTGCAGCGGAACCACCTATGTTACAAATCTTTTTCTGGCTGCTATCAATTCAATTTATCTTAAAATGTGCACCATAAATTACAGTTTACTTAGGGAAATGAAAAGAATCGACACTGAAACAATCACAATTGTTTTTATGAGCATTATCCAAAAACTCTAACATGGCAAAACAACTAGGGGCGGAACCGCCCACTTTTCATTTAAAGGTGCCTGCTCTTTGCGAAGGTTATCATATACGAGAGGGTTCATTTGCTGTAATTTGGCTTGTGCCCTTAACGTTTCTCTAAAACAAAGATATCAGTCAAGCTTAACTGTATATCTGTTTTAACTTATCGAAGCGTTGGAAATAGAAGGTGAGCTTTTCAGTGGGTTAAAATATGGATGATTGTATGTTTTATGGTAATGAATGGTTCAAGTTGGCAAAAGAGTATTTTCATCTTTGAGCAACTGGACTGATAAGTCTAAGAGTGTTTTACGGACCAGACATAAAATTGTCAGAATTTATAATCATTTCACTGTCTTCTTAAGGCACTGAGATAACAAACTCGGAAACATAGGGGAATTTAAATAGCAAAATACATAAGAGAAACCATGTTTAATTGCTGTACAGTCTGTCGCCGAAAAGTTCTGATGATTTCAATTCCATTCTCCGATAAAAGCATAATTTTTGATGCAGGACGTTTATTGAAGAATGTAAACGTTTTGTAAATCAGTTAATTTTGTCAAGTTAGTTGTTGAAATTCAGAGGACGTTGTCGTGATGAAAACCTTCTCATCCATAAGCAACATTGCGTATGGTCCTTTCGAGTCGTCCACTATGTTAGTGCAATACTAAAAGTGAGACGAAAAACGTTTATCAAAACATATCTCTGTGCCGATTCAAGGAAAGACAAAAAAAATAAAACAATATTAAATTTTTTTAGATTTTATTCCTTGACAATATTTTGCCTTTAATTCCAAGTTAAGAAAGAGCGGTTGATAAGATTCCAAAATTGGGTTTTCGTGTTTTAATTCATTTGTCTCAAAATTTATACAACTTTTTACACTTTACCAAAGTGTATAAAATTTACAGGTTAAAAAGTGGAAGTCGCAAATAATCTACAAACAAGAAAAATATCCTGATTGATCTTTTGACAAGTATTTTTAAACAAACTCTTATTAATGGAGCGGAACCACCTAAGTTACAAATAATTTTCTGGCCGCTATCCATTCGATTTATCTGAAAATGTGCACCATAAATTACAGCTTACTTAGAAAATTAACATATTCAACACTGAGACAATTACTAATATTTTTTCATAAGCATTATTCAAAAACCCTAACATAGCAAAACTGCCAGGGGCGGAACCGCCCACATTCCATTTGAAGGTGCCTGGTCATTGCTTAGGTGATCATATACGAGAGCTTTACTTGCTGTAATTTGACTTGTGTCCTTAACGTTGCTTTGAAACAAAGGTCAAGCCAAACGGTTTATCTGCCATCACTTATCGAAGCGTTGAAATTAGAAAGCGAGCTATTCAGTAAGTAAAATAATGAACGATTGTATGTTTTATGGCCATGAATAGTTAAAGAAGATCTCATTAATTCAGTTGTCAAAAGAGTGTTTTCATCGTTGGGAAACTGGACTGATAAGTCTGAGAGTGTTTTACGGACCAGAGAAAAAAGTGTCCGAATTTAACAAACTCGGAAAAATAAGGGTCTGTAAATAGCAAAATGCATAAGAGAAACCACGTGTTATTGTAGTACTGTTTGTATTACCGAAGAGTTCTGATGATTTTAAATCAAACTACGATAAAAGCATAAGTTTTGCTGGAAAGTAATCATTATGCAAGGTCTGTTGAAGTCTTCACTGTGTTACTGCACCACTGAAAGAGGGGAAAAATTGTTTATCAAAACATATCTTTGTGCCGATTCAAGGAAAGACAGAAAAAAACTAATGAATAAATTCTGATTATATTCCTTGACTTTTGATTCAAACTACGATAAAAGCATAATTTTTGCTGGTGAACTTTGATCGAGGATTTTGTAAGTCAGTTTATTTCGTGTAGTTAGTTGTTAAAATGAAGTGTACGTTGTCGTGATGAAAACATTGTCACAAGAAAGCAATCATTATGCATGGTCTGTTGAAGTTTTCTACTGTGTTACTGCGCCACTGAAAGCGAGGGGGGAAATGTTTATCAAAACGTATCTTAGTGCCGATTCAAGGAAAGACAGAAAAAAGATAATAATAAATGAGTTCTGATTTTATTCCTTGACAATATTTGTCTCCAATACTAAATTAAGAAAGAGTGGTTGCAAACAATTGAAAACTTGCGTTGTCATGTTTTAAATATTTTTCGCAAAATGTATACAATTATTTGCATTTTAACGCGAGGTAAATAATATTTAAAGGTTTCAAAGTTATGCTCGCAGATAATCAAAAACAAAAAAAAGAAAGAAAAAAATCCCGATCTTTTGACAAGTATTTTTAAACAAATTGTAATTAATGAGAGTAGAACTATCTGCAGCGGAACCACCTATCTTACAAATCATTTTCTGGCTGCTATCAATTCAATTTATCTTAAAATGTGCATCATAAATTATAGTTTACTTAGGGAAATGAAAACAATCGACACTGAAACAATCACAATTGTTTTTATGAGCATTATTCAAAAACTCTAACATGGCAAAACAACTAGGGGCGGAACCGCCCACTTTTCATTTAAAGGTGCCTGCTCTTTGCGAAGGTTATCATATACAAGAGGGTTCATTTGCTGTAATTTGGCTTGTGCCCTTAACGTTTCTCTAAAACAAAGATATCAGTCAAGCTTAACTGTATATCTGTTTTAACTTATCGAAGCGTTGGAAATAGAAGGTGAGCTTTTCAGTGGGTAAAAATATGAATGATTGTATGTTTTATGGTAATGAATGGTTCAAGTTGGCAAAAGAGTATTTTCATCTTTGAGCAACTGGACTGATAAGTCTAAGAGTGTTTTACGGACCAGACATAAAATTGTCAGAATTTATAATCATTTCACTGTCTTCTTAAGGACTGAGATAACAAACTCGGAAACATAGGGGAATTCAAATAGCAAAATACATAAGAGAAACCATGTGTAATTGCTGTACAGTCTGTCGCCGAAAAGTTCTGATGATTTCAATTCCATTCTCCGATAAAAGCATAATTTTTGATGCAGAACGTTTATTGAAGAATGTAAACGTTTTGTAAATCAGTTAATTTTGTCAAGTTAGTTGTTGAAATTCAGAGGACGTTGTCGTGATGAAAACCTTCTCATCCATAAGCAACATTGCGTATGGTCCGTTCGAGTCGTCTACTATGTTAGTGCAATACTAAAAGTGAGGCGAAAAACGTTTATCAAAACATATCTCTGTGCCGATTCAAGGAAAGACAAAAAAAATAAAACAATATTTAATTTTTTTAGATTTTATTCCTTGACAATATTTTGCCTTTAATTCCAAGTTAAGAAAGAGCGGTTGATAAAATTCCAAAATTGGGTTTTCGTGTTTTAATTCATTTGTCTCAAAATTTATACAATTTTTTACACTTTACCGAAGTAAATAAAATTTAAAGGTTAAAAAGTGGAAGTCGCAAATAATCTACAAACAAGAAAAATATCCTGATTGATCTTTTGACAAGTATTTTTAAACAAACTCTTATTAATGGAGCGGAACCACCTAAGTTACAAATAATTTTCTGGCCGCTATCCATTCGATTTATCTGAAAATGTGCACCATAAATTACAGCTTACTTAGAAAATTAACATATTCAACACTGAGACAATTACTAATATTTTTTCATAAGCATTATTCAAAAACCCTAACATAGCAAAACTGCCAGGGGCGGAACCGCCCACATTCCATTTGAAGGTGCCTGGTCATTGCTTAGGTGATCATATACGAGAGCTTTACTTGCTGTAATTTGACTTGTGTCCTTAACGTTGCTTTGAAACAAAGGTCAAGCCTAACGGTTTATCTGTCATCACTTATCGAAGCGTTGAAAATAGGAAGTGAGCTATTCAGTAGGTAAAATAATGAACGATTGTATGTTTTATGGCCATGAATAGTTGAAGAAGATCTCATTAATTTGTCAAAAGAGTGTTTTCAACGTTGGGCAACTGGACTGATAAGTCTAAGAGTGTTTTAGGGACCAGAGAAAAAAATTGTCAGAATTTAACAAACTCGGAAAAATAAGGGTCTGTGAATAGCAAAATGCATAAGAGAAACCATCTGTTATTGTAGTACTGTTTGTCGCCGAAGAGTTCTGATAATTTTAATTCAAACTGCGATAAAAGCATAATTTTTGCTTGTGAACTTTGATTGAGGATATTGTAAATCAGTTTATTTCGTGGAGTTAGTTGTTTAAACTAAGTGGACGTTGTCGTGATGAAAACCTTGTTGAAGTCTTCTTCTGTGTTACTGCGCTACTGAAAGCGAGGGGAAAATGTTTATCAAAACATATCTTTGTACCGATACAAGGAAAGACAGAATAAAGAAAATAACAAATAATTTCTGATTTTATTCCTTGACAATATCTGTCTCCAATGTTAACTTAAGAAAGAGTGTTTGAAATCATTTGAAAAATTGGGTTGTCTTGTTTTAAATAATTTTCGCAAAATATATACAATTATTTACATTTTAACGCGAGATAAATAATATTTAAAGGTTACAAAGTTGTGCTCGCGGATAATCTAAAAACAAGAAAATTATCACGATCTTTTGACAAGTATTTTTAAACAAACTCTAATCCATCTAGCGTCTATGGTACTCTTTTCGTACAAGGAAACCTTAGGCGAAACTCAGGTATACTGCATTTCCCTAAAAGTACACCACGCGTAGAAAAAAAGTACACCACGGACATTTCGATGTTTATTGTTTGTTTAGCGTATTTTTATAAACTCTTAAGAACTCGTACATGTTATAACGTTGTACTTTGTACAACTTCAGACCTTGCTGTGCTATCTGCAAAACAGATGTAGAAAAAAGCAGAAAATCATAGTTCTTTGTTACGCTACATGACTCAAACGAATTGTTTCGCCGCCAAATAGCTTCTCGAGTGCTCATAACATGGCGAAATTGTTGTCTGAAACATTGGTTTTCTGCGAATTGTAAATTTACGGGTTTGAACTGAGTCACTGGCGGACCTACGGATAGGGAGAAGCAGAGAGGGTCCCCTTCCCTCATTTGTTTTGTTGTAAACCATCGTCACTTCCGTTCCACCACCCTCCCCTCTCGCCTCTCCCCTTTCCCTTTATGACGAGAAATTCAGGATTCGAAAGTGGACTAGTTCATGTCTGACACAACGTTGTGTCCAACATGAACTAGTGAAGACTTATTATTATCTTGTTAGACAAGATAATCATGTGAAAAGACTAAAATGCGCAGCTATAATCATTTTCATATCTCATTTTTTTATACAACACAGTGTTTGTGTGAAACTACTAAATAACTTGTTAGCACAAAATGATAAACAGCACTTTAAAAACATACTGCTCAATTACTTGTTAGACTCAGAGATTGGTACCCAAATTTGCTTTGAAAGTTAAATGTTTCTAATTTCCTTTCAGATTCGGTTTTTGAAGTCAGTGTTTCATTTGTATTCATCATGAAGACTCTTTCTGTTGTCGCACTTGCAGTGATGGTTGTCACCGTAAAGTCAGCCATCTACGGCCCAGGTAAGCTTAAAATTAAACTTAATGTTTCTTAAAAACATGTTTACTAGTTGTTCCTTGGTTCTAAGTGAACCTTTAAATTCACTTGCATTTAGTTTAACCTAATTTAATATAAAAGTTTAAATTTGCTTCAATTTGCTTAGCTTAAATTCGTTTTAATGTAGAAAACCTCGCTTGGCGCAGAACATGCAATTAGTAGTATATAGGGTGGCAAAAACCGAACCTTATTTTATGGTCTTTTTGAACCATGTTTTGGAGTCTCTAAAAACAGTGTTTTCTAGTCTGTTTAGCACTGAAAAAAAAAGCGTTGCATATTGAACATTAAATTTATTAATTCCTTAAGAAAAATTCACGGTCTTAATATAATGATGGTAGCTCCCACAATTACAGAGAGCGACCTAAACATTTTTGAGCAAAAGCTCGCAGAGCGAGCCCTCGCCTGAGCTGCGTCCATAGAATGCAACACCGATTTTGCGCAAAAGCTCGCAGAGTATGAATGCAACAAAGAGCGTGATATTCGTCCGTTTATTTTTTTAAAAGGCGGTGATTGCTAATTGAACAGATAATTTATCTAGGATATCGATGGCGGAGCTTCCAACACAATCGCAAGAGTATGAGATTACAGACAACCAGGTTATGAGTCTCATAGATGCTGTAATGGAAGGAATTGTTATTGATTCTTTCTAAAAAAATAGTGTAACTGTTTAGTTTAAACCAACACCAGAAATACATTAAAATAAACGATATTTTCTCAACGAAGTTGGTGTTACGTTTTTTGTAAATAAAGAAAACAAAAGAATATATCTTGCTTAAGGCTATCTTGCAAAAAGAACTTGATGAATATAAAATGTTGTGAAAATATTTTAAACTGGATGTAAGCGAGGCACAATCTTCTCCTCGAAAGTTAAGTGCCATGCTTTGACAACACACTAAAAAGGGGCCTTTATCCAACGAAATGAATTACTGAGCGCCAAATGCGTTCATTCTTCTCATTGGTCTTATCTTTCTGCAACATAACATATTTGATAATCTGGTGCTGGGAGTGTTTTAATATGAGATCTAATATTTTGTATATGAAGAACGGATAATAGAAGTGTTTTGGGATACGGTGGGGCATGCTTGTGAAAATTGCTTCTGCTTGAATAATGCGTTGCTCTTCTGACAGGGATGGTGGGTTAATGCCAGTGAGCTCTCGCAAGATCAGATGTGTGTTTAAACAAGTCAGGACGTTTGATTTCACGGAACAAAGCTCTTGATTTAACAACAGACAGCATCGACAAGGGAATATTCCGCTCCATTAATTTTTCGCGTAGCTGTGTTGTAATCTTTTCAGAGTTTTTGAGATTGCGTTTACCCCAAGGATATAATCTAGCCTGTATTTGAACTAGTGTTTTGGTTGCTTATGTTTTTCTGCCCATTTTGGTTAAACTGAATATCATCAAAGACTGTACAATCGATCAGTTCGGTGTGACCGCATTTAGTATACACACTAATTCAGCCATGACGGAATCAACCCGGAAAGATGCTCCGCATCCAGCGCAGGTATCCAGCATATTGTTTGTGAGGGAAATTTGTAATCAAAATGTCCTTTGTTGTATCGTTTTATATACTGTTTTTCTGCTGTTGGTCTAAGCTCTTCGAAAATATGCTGAAGATTTTCCCTAAGGTTTGTACGATAGAGTTCTTTTGCGTAATCATGACCGTGACCTCGCAGTAAGAGTATATTTTGCTTCTCTAGCTGTGCGAGTTCATATACTTATATACGCTAATAAAATCAAATGTTTAATTGGTTACACAGTAGCCTGATGTATCGATGTTTTGGGTAAACACCTTTTATTTTTAGCCGGCGGTTTGTATGTTGAATCTCACGCGCCTAATAATTATTAAGGGAAAACCCTTTCCACTTTAACGCTCTTGGATAAAAATTCTTCAACGCTTAAGGTGGCCCGCGGCTATTTAATGGCGCGGAGGCTCCCTTTTATAAATCGAATTTTCGCCATGTAAGCGTAAACCGATTTTTGTAAGTTTTGGTAGGGCGACAAAAGGAGTCGTCAAATTAAACAGGACTTGAAAATTTTAGTGCATATAAGATAAGCGATTAAAAGTTACAAGCGTTTTTAGAAAACGCCTTTTTTAACAAAACGCGAATATTTTCATAAAACGACGACGATTTTTTTCTAATTAAGCTCAATAAGTTCCAAGACTTCAAGCTTTACTGTGAGCAATTTTCCACAAAATCGGCTGGACAGAAATTACTGCACAGACGAATGCTGAATTCAATTAAAGATTCCAAATGTTATGCTTGCGCGTATTTGCCTCAGCTGTTAAATGCAAGAACGCTAAAATAAGGCTGCAATCGCACCCTATTACTTGAAAGCTTGATGCAACCGAAGACTTTACTGAATAACCGGAAAAGATCGGAAGCTCCCAGCAAAAACTATAAGCAAAAAAGAACAAGATGTTTATGTTGCGTAATTTAATAATTTCAAGAAATTCAAGTTTGAAAAAACTACCGATTTGTTTTCTGGTATTTTGAAGTATGATAACATTCAGTATCTGTAAAAACGGCCTTACCTAGTTTCATGTGTTTCGGCTCGACGAAACTTGGCGTAACCAGAGCACTTGTTGATAAACAAGCAGCGGTCCTCCAAGGTGCGGGATTGCAGAAAATTGGAATATACTAATTTGCATCTCATTGAATAAGAATAGAGTTCATTGTCTCAATGCCTCGTTCTAAAAAGAATTGAAAAGAATAGAACCAATTTTCCGCAATCCCGCACCTCTGACTCCAGCGGTCGAACCCGTAACTATGGCTCCATAGTAAAAAGTATTTCTGGCTTTCTTATATTTTATTGCGACATTTCTGTAATGTTCTGCTTCGTTTTCAATGTTCTTTTCGATTTCTGATATCTTTATCTGCCAAAGTTTTCAGGCTGTGGTGTCGGCAAAACTGGATAGAGGTTTTCAGTCTCACCGTATTGAGTTGCACAATCCGGCCCCCCTCGTAACTTCAAGAATATTAACTCTATGGCAATGAAACCTAGAGGGTACATAGAACGTCCAAAACTGTCTCCTTTGCGGTCGGCACAATGGAACGATGACGTCGTATGACATAGTTATTAGGTAATTAGTTATACGGCCGCCATCTTTGATCCGCCATCTAGAATTTCTAATTTTTTTCAAAACCTCATAAAAACCGTCCAAATTGACTCAAAACAAAAGCCCATCTCAAAATTAATCAAAACCAATAAAGGCTAAAGTAGTCACGCTGTTGACATATTCCCCAGTCGATGTGTCGCGCAATACATGTTGTTATGGAATTTGGCCATGAACTTTTTCGAATGCTTTTTTTTAAATTTTTGTTGAATCGGGCTAAAACGCTTAATGGTTTTCCATTGAATAAGTTTTGCTCTTTATCAACCGGGTCACAGTAAATATAATAAAGTTATCGTTTGATAAAAAAGTTTTTTACTGTTTGTGTTAGCGCTTCCTTTAAGATTGAAAAGCTCATTAAGTTTTTTATTGAAAGCCGTGAGAAAAGCTATCGATTGCAGGGTTTGTTGCAATTATTAGCTCGTGTGAAAGGAGATTTTTTGTTATTTTCAGAGGTTTTTTATCATGAAAGGAGTTACTCAAATAAGTTACAAGATTATCTAGATTGTAGTGTGCCGGAATGATAGCTTCACTATGAGAAGTTTTTACTTTAACCTTATAGCTAACGACGCCAACACTTTTCAAATTATGCCACGGATAATAAAGCAAGCATAGTTTGGGCAAAGTTTGGTTTTGAAATCGGTTGATCGAAGTAGACGGTGCATCCGTTAGAAGGTGCAACAATAGTAAGCACAACCATTTTTATATAAATAATAGGTTTTATAAAAATATTTATATATCATGGATGCTGTTAAACAGAGATGGATCACTGCACAAACCAAAAAGGCATCGACCTCAGCACCAAACGTTTTTGACTATGAATTGAAGTCGGCGAGATCACCTGAAGCAACAAAACTGGCAAACGCAGCCAAAACAGAAGCGATCTCAGACTTCATAAAGCGTTTCCCGAACGTCAGATTGACCAGATTCAAAGTAGACGTCAATTTCGATGAAAACTAGAAAAAGTCAGGAGAAGTGTATTTCCAAGAAAGCACAGGCTATGATTTCGTTCTTGTGTTTTTATCTGTCTTTTTCTTCTTTGTGGATGTTTTGGCCTTGGCGATAAATATGGCTGTGGTTGAAGCGGAGATGGAAGGTTTATGTTGTCATGTGATAAAGCAGGGGGAGATTTCCTGCCTGAATATCACTCGGCCTTTTAGCGTTCATGCTCTGCGAGCTCTTGCTCAAAATCGTTCAGTGTAGAAAAAGCGGTGTTGCGGTCTATGAACGCGGCTCCGGCGCGGGCTCGCTCTGTGAGCTCTTGCTCAAAAATGTTCAGGTCGCTCTCTGTAAATACAGGAGTTGCCATCATTATATTTAGACCATGAATTTTTCTTTCTTTATTTTCTCTATTTGTTTAAATTTATTGTTCAATAGGCAACACGTTTTTTCCAATGCTAAACAGACTAGGAAACAATGTTTTTAGAGACTCCAAAACATGGTTCGGTTTAATGAAAAACTCGCCTAAAAACTGCACAGATTTTGCCACCCTATATGCTACTCAATCTTGATTTCCGTGACTAGCGCTTTAGTGTTTATCAGTTTTAATTCATGTTTGATGTAGCGGTTTATTTTTCATTTATTAAAATTAATCAAATACATGTGTTATTCCGCACCCGCGTTAATGACATTATGAAACGTTTTGTGAAATGGCAGCCTAACTAATATCATATTGCCTGCATTTAATTGTTATCTGTTTTGTTTTAGCTGGTAAGGAAGAGCTGTGTGCAGCTGAAAAGTATAGAGAAACATGTTGGCATGTGGCTGCCAACGAACGTGATTGCGTGAATGGGGGTTGCTGCTTCGATAGCTCGGGATGGAAATGTTTTCGTGCCCCTGGTAATTTATTTATAGACTGTTTACATAAATATATATAATGCCGTAAGAAAAAATAACACACTGTTTCGCCAATATACTATCAATAGACTGACTAAGCAGACTGAGATCTTACACTGCTAGCTGTATCTTTACAGTCAGTTGAGTGAGCATACTGAGATCTTACACTGCTAGCTGTATCTTTACAGTCAGTTGAGTGAGCATACTGAGATCTTACACTGCTAGCTGTATCTTTACAGTCAGTTGAGTGAGCATACTGAGATCTTACACCGCTAGCTGTATCTTTACAGTCAGTAGAGTGAGCATACTGAGATCTTACACTGCTAGCTGTATCTTTACAGTCAGTTGAGTGAGCATACTGAGATCTTACACCGCTAGCTGTCCCTTTCCAGTTAGTTGAGTGAGCGAGCTCATCACGAAAGCAGGCTGGCGAGACTGGAGCGAGTGAACGATCCGAGAGGGAACTGGAGGCAGGCGCCCCCTCGGCTCGCATTACTTTCACTCGCTATATATAGCTCGGTCGATCGCCGATCGCGTATTTGCACGCACGCTCGACTATCCTGAGAGGGACTGCTAGTAGTCTACTGAGATCCTCTCACTGGAAACTCGCAAAGTAAATTGCCGTTAATTCGCAAACTGTTTTCAACCAATCAAAAGGCGTGTATCACCATAACAAACAAGAACAGGACGATTAGTGCTACATGCACCACGTCATGTATTTGGTGCCTTTGTAGCTATAAAACCACTCCAGGTGCACTCTATTGCCTTCTAAAGTAACGAAGCAGGCGGACGTGTTTGTTCTTTTGTATCGCATGAAAAGTACTTTTATTTCAAACCTCAAATTATTGGATTGATAAGGGTCATTTACTTACATTTACTTTGCTTGCAGCTGATAGTTGTGATGTGCACAATAGTGTCAGAGGAAACTGTGGGTGGAAGTATATCAGCCAGTCAGATTGCGAAGCCAGGGGCTGTTGTTATGACGGGAAAATCAACCAGTACTATAGTTGGAATATAGGCTGCTATTATCCGTTGTAAGTAACTTAAAATTAATATTAACGTTACTTAATATTAGAGTGAATTATTGAATTCAGTATTGCATATTTGATTTTGTTACCCATTTTACATGAAATAAACAGCTCTGCAAATAAAGTATGAAAAATTTAATACTACGATAAAATAATCGAATTGTGTTAATGAATTTCATACACTTGATACGTGGAATATTTAACTGGATTCTTTGCATAATCCATGTCGCGACGGTCATTCAAATAATCTCTTTTATTTCCTTCAGAATATCAAAACACAGGGAGGCTTTTTTGGTATTCTGGAGGGTTAAAAAGTGATTAGCGAAAAGAAACATCCTTAGATTTAGAAACACTGTAGATGGTTTGAACACAGGAGTATGACTAGTGTGTGTTCGCTCGGGTTATGCAAAGTCTGTTTGTATCTCCCTTGACCAACTTACTCAGCTCTTCATCATTTATGGGTCATTCATTTCTCACTCCATTTTAATTCAATCTTTCTTCCGGAAACGGACCGTAAACGGACTGTTCAAGCCACTTCTCTCAGACTGGCAGTCTTTTTAAAATGTCACAGATACCTTGTATTACAGTGTTTACCTATTTAATAGTTCTCAAAGAGACCAGGATAAACCTTGATAATTTCCTAATTTTATTTTACAGGGGTCAGGAAAATCCATGCAGTTCTATAGCCCCTTCTGAAAGGAATGATTGCGGGTGGGGAGGGATCACCATGAAACAGTGTGTGCAGGATCAGAACTGTTGCTACGACGACAGTGTAAGCGGCGTACCCTGGTGCTTTAAAAAAAAAGCGTAAGTTTACTCTTTCACAATGTTCAGTGACTTTGGACCAAAAAAGAAAACATATTTTTTACAGAGGCTACCGGCCAGAGCTCCTTGGTCATTTCTTAGTTTGCTACTTACCACCTTACCTAGGGTCTGTTTATGCAGGGGCACCTTTCCACACAAGGAGGCAAATGTTCATACATTTCTTAACAACCAACGCCAAAAACCCCACTAGCATGTTGACCGATTATTATTGGTACATAATTCTGATATTTGTTCATTCATACATAAGTTCCTGAAAAGAGGATTAAGAGCGCCTCTTGTGCTTGACTTTTGACTTTTGACTTGAGAACTGAACTTTCTCTTGTTGTTGCTCAGAACTAACCTACTAAATTTACTGAGCACTGGTAGCTAATTTATAATAGATTCCAGGAAACTATACAAACATAACTCTAAACCAAATAAAGCTAGTGAGTGAATTTGTAGCCCACAAATACAGGATTTAGTTAAGGAAAGTAGGTGTTTACTGGTCCAACACAACATGATTAAGGTGCAAGAAATGTGTGGGAATAATTGAAACAACATAACAAAACAAGGTGTGAACAGGACCGTAGCCAGGATTGAACGGCAATCAGCAATTTCCTGGCGGTATTTTCCTCGAAAACACATTCAAAATCTAAGCTAAATTGGACACAGTTCATGTTCTCTATCAGTTCTTCAATTCAGGATTTCAACAGAAATAAAATTAAGAAACTCTGAAATGCTGTTTTTTTGTGTGTCAAGCTCATACAAGACAAAGCGGTTACTTTCACAATTCAAGCTGATATTGAAATCTCTTTCAGAGCAGTAAGAAAATTCAAAGAATTTAGTTTGAATTAGTCGAATTTGGTCTATTCGCTGCTAAAGGCCAAGGCGATTCTTCTGTGACCAGAGAGATCCCATCGCTTGAAGACTTGACTGCTATCAATGTCTGGCGGTTTATATGGATATACGCCAAAGCGAGACCGTTAAGACTTGCATCAGCCATGCTTGTTCGCTTGTTCGGGACCAGGTTTTCGGCCTTCTCAGCGCGCTGAAGGAACGTTCACATGAGCAGGAACCAACTGGCAGGGTCAAAAGAATCTGTAACATGGTGGAAATGTTGGATAACACTGTTGATTGCAATGCCCCACTGCTTCCTGCAAGCTTCGGATTTGTTTAGCAGCCAAGTTATTGTTTTCCATCTTCCAACGAAATAGCTGTTGTTTTTGCTTAGACATCGTGACTCGCCTCGGCGCTGAATGCTAAACTCTTCTCGTGGCGCCAGCAAAGACGTCATTTGTACGTGTATGAATAGAAAACCAATGGAAAGCGTGCCGGCGGGAAAAATTGAATGTAAAACGGCAGCGTTTCACCGAGTACTCACAAGGCAATCTAACGAAATTTAAAACTTTCCGGCGCCTTCCACAGAATTGGCGCGAAAAGTAAATATGGCAAATCAATGCCCGGCCCTTGTTGACTTGCTTCAGATACATGACGATTATTTTTCTGATTTTTTTTTATCGATACTACAGCTTTTTCCTTTATTCGCTCAACTTACCTGCATAAGCCAATGGCAAATATTTTTTTTTTTTTGTGATAAAACTTAGACGAGGCAACTGCCTCGTCTTGCCTCATGCTAGCTACGGCCCTGACTGAAATGAAACTAAGAAATTTAAGAAAAATAACTGAGGATGACTAAACAAGAAACCTTAGAAAAAAACATGGATTAAATGTGACCTGGTCACACTACTCCTAGCTAGCCTACGTAGCTGGCGGTTTTGCTGGCGCGCGCGATGCTACTTTTGCGCGCGGCAAAGCCGCGAACACGAGCAGCGAAGCCGCGAGGGGAATGGAGAGGAGTATGTTTCGTGTTTCGTTGTACACGGGCATTTAACACCGTCATTTTCAAACACAGGCTCGTCACAAATCCATTTTATTTAGTAGTGTTTGCGAGGGGGAATGAGTTTGAAATCTAAGAAATATGGACGTCATCATAAGTAATAGTTACAGAGTAGAAACAAGCTAAATGTCAGATGTATAGTTACCCGGTGTCTCCTCGGTGTGGTTTTACTTACAACAAAACAAATAGTGTCAGAGGAAACTGTGGGTGGAAGTATATCAGCCAGTCAGATTGCGAAGCCATGGGTGTTGTTAATGACGGGAAGATCAACCAGTACTCTAATTAGAATATAGGCTGCTACTATCAGTTGTAAGTTACTGAAAACTAATACTAACTTAGTGAATTCATTATTACCCGTGGCAGAATGCCAACAAGTATTAAAATGAATAGTGTTTCTCGGTCACTTATTGACGCCTGTTCTAGAAAGTTCAAGAAAATTCTTTTTGAAGTATTTTTAAGATTTATAAGAGTTTCAAAGGTTAAGAGGTTACCATTGTTTTATTATGTGATGTAAAACACGAAATGAACTCTACGAGTTGTGAAACCGGGCTATAAGCATATATAAGAAATTAAGAATTCGAAGCTAGCATAGCCAATAGAAGCTCCACAATCGAAGAATCCATTGACTGTTTAATCTTCATTTCGTAGCTGTATTAGGATGCTTTTACATATGGCTGTGAAAAGTGAAAAAAAAGTAATCAATATCGTAAAACTGAAAATCAATTTACAACATAAGAAAAAGGAAAATGAGACGAAACATATCAAGTAAAACGAGCTTGCATTATTGCCGGATTTGCGAGAGTTTCGATCGATAACGATTTCCTTTTCTTTCAATTCGAGGAACAGATCAATGGACCTTGCACGCTCGAGATTGAAAGTGATTAAAGGTTTCAAATGACCTAATAACGTACGTGACGGATCACCTTGTGTGACCGGAAAAACGACTGTAAAACAAATCATAACAATTGAATTAATTCTCGTGCCTTAGGGGCACTTACAAGACCCATAAAGCCCGATTTCACTACAACTAAATGTAGTCTTACTTTTCAGACATTATTTTATGTTTCTACGCTAAAGCACTTAAAGCACTAAATAATGCACTGGGTTTAATAAAGACGCCACGAGTTCAAGCTATTTACAGCTCCTTGTTGCATTTTATAATTCGCTCTACGAATGTGACGTTGTCGCCCTTACGTAACATTATATCCAACATTTTTTATCCTTGTGCTACTTTTGTACTCCCGGTATTTCCTCTATGTGCAGAATGCATATTAAGTTTCCCTTTAAGTGCAACAAAAATCCTTCTTTTTTAGTCTCAATTATCTCACCACACAAGATACTAAAGTTATTCTTAATTTCTACCTTTCTGTTCGCTTTATCCTTAGAGTCACACATCAGATGTAAGTTTTGATCGATTCATTGTCGTCATTGTTGTATTTTATTTTTCTCATGTTCAACTTAAAGAATATTTTTTACCTTATCTAACCAAGTTTGTATTCCTTATTTTGTGTTTAGTTTTCACCAATTGAATCACGTAGAAAAATAAACATTATGGAAAATTAAATTTCATTGCGTGGTTCTTTTTGGTTGAACACGAAATGACCCACACCTGGCTGGGAAGGCGACAACGAATTAAAAAAAAATGCAAAATTCAATCAGCTTCGATCAAATAATCGAAATATCTGAATATCAAAACACAGAAAGGGGTTAGCAAAAAGAAACAACTTTAGATTTAGAAACATTGCAGATGGTTTGAACACAGGAGTAACACTAGTCTGTTGAGTGTGTTCGTTCGGGTTATGTAAGTCTGAAATAAAGTAAAAACATACCGTTAAAAAAATGAATGTCAATATTGTTGACAACACTGTTTGTATCTTCCTTGACCAACATATTAATCGCTTCATCATTTATGGTCTTTTATTTCTCATTCAATTTTAGTTCAATCTTTCCGGCCGTTAACGGACTGTTCAAGCCACTTCTCTAAGACTGGCAGTCTTGTTAAATTATGGCACAGATACGTTGTATTACAGTGTTTCCCTGTTCAATAGTTCAGTTAATATACTAATTTTATTTTACAGGAGTCAGGAAAATCCATGCAGTGCTATAACCCCGTCTGCAAGGCAGGATTGCGGGTTTGCAGGGATTACCAAGCAACAGTGTGAGGATCGGAACTGTTGCTATGACGACAGTGTTAGCGGTGTACCCTGGTGCTTTACAAAATAAGCGTAAGTAAGTAACTTGACTTTGAACCAAAAAAGAAAACATTTTTTTACAAAGGCTTCAATACTGGCTACCAGCCAGAGGTCATTGGTGTTACCGAAGTTTTCTACTTATCACCTTACCTAGGGTCTGTTTACATGTATGTAGGGGCACCATCTCCAGCTTGACCGTGCAGTGGGTCCCTAAAGCTGCCAATTTCTCACTCAGCGTCTGGAGTTGCTCCTCAGTAGTCATCGTTCGTTTCCGTTTTAAACTCCACTTAAATTGTGGTTCGTTGCGTCGACCGTTTTGGTCGTCTTACATTTTGGTGTCAGAAGTGGTAGGATGCAAGTGTAAAAATGAATGCTTACATTTTTTTCTTAAAAAAAGAAAATCCAGTTATTAGAAGATAGGAGTTTTAGGCCTCTTTATAGGTCGTTTAAAAGGTATAACATGTATTTTTTCCAGTCAGTTCACAGAACTTTAGTTTTATTCTTATCGCTTGGCTTGTTATGCAATGTGTTGCAGACTTGAGCTGATCGGTTTACATCATAGTATTACATGGGAGGTTAAATCACGTAATGGTTGGGATGTAGAATTTGCCCTCATGTGTTTAGGTATACTAGTCATATTTTAATATAATTTTTTCACTAACAACAGCTTCCTCGTCGCTTCATTATATTTAGTCTATTTTAATTCAGTCATACGATCCCTTGATTTACGGACTCCTTAAAAAGAAAAATCATATTTCCTTTTACATATGTTGGTATTTTCACAGTCCAGGGGTCAATTCAATAAAACTTTTACAAGTGTAATTTACAAGTGTAGATATTGTTTCAGAGGTTGAAAACAATAGCTACACTTGTAAATTACACTTGTAAAAGTTTTATTGAATTGACCCCAGTTTACTTTTTTATAACTGGCATCTTTTTCTTAGATAATATGTCACCAAAATCATAAGTATTTTCCATTTTATTTATTTTATTTTGCAGGAATCAAGTATAAAAACGTCACAGCTGCTTCCTGTGCGTTTTCTCAGTGGGTGACATTGTGTGATTTAACCGTAGTCTATTTTAGTGAATAATATGTTGATGACAGACACATCTAGGGGATTCTGCGTGTAAAAGGAACTGTTTGTCCCGTAGAACTTAGCCGGATTTAAGTATTAACTCGTAGTAAAGGCGTGTATATCCGCATACAACATATATAATTAAGCTGAACACTGTAACTTTTAGGCAGACCAGACTGGGTGGATATAGATGTGATATGATTGTACAAGATTGTTATTAGATTGTTGGATTGTACTGCTGTGTAACCTTGA
>JAJLRJ010000001.1:57768288-57888288 GCA_024195265.1 Dendrophyllia cribrosa
ATCATATACGAGAGCTTTACTTGCTGTAATTTGACTTGTGTCCTTAACGTTGCTCTGAAACAAAGGTCAAGCCAAACGGTTTATCTGTCATCACTTATCGAAGCGTTGAAAATAGGAAGTGAGCTATTCAGTAGGTAAAATAATGAACGATTGTATGTTTTATGGCCATGAATAGTTAAAGAAGATGGCATTAATTCAGTTGTCAAAAGAGTGTTTTCATCGTTGGGAAACTGGACTGATAAGTCTGAGAGTGTTTTACGGACCAGAGAAAAAAGTGTTCGAATTTAACAAACTCGGAAAAATAAGGGTCTGTAAATAGCAAAATGCATAAGAGAAACCACGTGTTATTGTAGTGCTGTTTGTATTACCGAAGAGTTCTGATGATTTTAAATCAAACTACGATAAAAGAATAAGTTTTGCTGGATAGTAATCATTATGTAAGGTCTGTTGAAGTCTTCACTGTGTTACTGCACCACTGAAAGAGGGGAAAAATTGTTTATCAAAACATATCCTTGTGCCGATTCAAGGAAAGACAGAAAAAAAAATAACGAATAAATTCTGATTATATTCCTTGACTTTTGATTCAAACTACGATAAAAGCATAATTTTTGCTGGTGAACTTTGATCGAGGATTTTGTAAGTCAGTTTATTTCGTGTAGTTAGTTGTTAAAATGAAGTGTACGTTGTCGTGATGAAAACATTGTCACAAGAAAGCAATCATTATGCATGGTCTGTTAAAGTCTTCTCCTGTGTTACTGCGCCACTGAAAGCGAGGGGGGAAAATGTTTATCAAAACGTATCTTAGTGCCGATTTAAGGAAAGACAGAAAAAAGAAAATAATAAATGAGTTCTGATTTTATTCCTTGACAATATTTGTCTCCAATACTAAATTAAGAAAGAGTGGTTGCAAACAATTGAAAACTTGCGTTGTCATATTTAAATATTTTTCGCAAAATGTATACAATTATTTGCATTTTAACGCGAAGTAAATAATATTTAAAGGTTTCAAAGTTGTGCTCGCAGATAATAAAAAAAAAAAACACGAAAAAATCACGATCTTTTGACAAGTATTTTTAAACAAATTGTAATTAATGAGAGTAGAACTATCTGCAGCGGAACCACCTATGTTACAAATCATTTTCTGGCTGCTATCAATTCAATTTATCTTAAAATGTGCACCATAAATTATAGTTTACTTAGGGAAATGAAAACAATCGACACTGAAACAATCACAATTGTTTTTATGAGCATTATTCAAAAACTCTAACATGGCAAAACAACTAGGGGCGGAACCGCCCACTTTTCATTTAAAGGTGCCTGCTCTTTGCGAAGGTTATCATATACGAGAGGGTTCACTTGCTGTAATTTGGCTTGTTGCCTTAACGTTTCTCTAAAACAAAGATATCAGTCAAGCTTAACTTTATATCTGTTTTAACTTATCGAAGCGTTGGAAATAGAAGGTGAGCTTTTCAGTGGGTAAAAATATGAATGATTGTATGTTTTATGGTAATGAATGGTTCAAGTTGGCAAAAGAGTATTTTCACCTTTGAGCAACTGAACTGATAAGTCTAAGAGTGTTTTACGGACTAGACATAAAATTGTCAGAATTTATAATCATTTCACTGTCTTCTTAAGGCACTGAGATAACAAACTCGGAAACATAGGGGAATTCAAATAGCAAAATACATAAGAGAAACCATGTGTAATTGCTGTACAGTCTGTCGCCGAAACGTTCTGATGATTTCAATTCCATTCTCCGATAAAAGCATAATTTTTGATGCAGAACGTTTATTGAAGAATGTAAACGTTTTGTAAATCAGTTAATTTTGTCATGTTAGTTGTTGAAATTCAGAGGACGTTGTCGTGATGAAAACCTTCTCATTCATAAGCAACATTGCGTATGGTCCCTTCGAGTCGTCTACTATGTTAGCGCAATACTAAAAGTGAGGCGAAAAACGTTTATCAAAACATATCTCTGTGCCGATTCAAGGAAAGACAAAAAAAAATAAAACAATATTAAATTTGTTTGAGATTTTATTCCTTGACAATATTTTGCCTTTAATTCCAAGTTAAGAAAGAGCGGTTGATAAAATTCCAAAATTGGGTTTTCGTGTTTTAATTCATTTGTCTCAAAATTTATACAATTTTTTACACTTTACCGAAGTAAATAAAATTTAAAGGTTAAAAAGTGGAAGTCGCAAATAATCTACAAACAAGAAAACTTCCTGATTGATCTTTTGACAAGTATTTTTAAACAAACTCTTATTAATGGAGCGGAACCGCCTAAGTTACAAATAATTTTCTAGTCGCTATCCATTCGATTTATCTGAAAATGTGCACCATAAATTACAGCTTACTTAGAAAATTAACATATTCAACACTGAGACAATTACTAATATTTTTTCATAAGCATTATTCAAAAACCCTAACATAGCAAAACTGCCAGGGGCGGAACCGCCCACATTCCATTTGGAGGTGCCTGGTCATTGCTTAGGTGATCATATACGAGAGCTTTACTTGCTGTAATTTGACTTGTGTCCTTAACGTTCCTTTGAAACAAAGGTCAAGCCTAACGGTTTATCTGTCATCACTTATCGAAGCGTTGAAAATAGGAAGTGAGCTATTCAGTAGGTAAAATAATGAACGATTGTATGTTTTATGGCCATGAATAGTTAAAGAAGATGGCATTAATTCAGTTGTCAAAAGAGTGTTTTCATCGTTGGGAAACTGGACTGATAAGTCTGAGAGTGTTTTATGGACCAGAGAAAAAAGTGTCCGAATTTAACAAACTCGGAAAAATAAGGGTCTGTAAATAGCAAAATGCATAAGAGAAACCACGTGTTATTGTAGTACTGTTTGTATTACCGAAGAGTTCTGATGATTTTAAATCAAACTACGATAAAAGCATAAGTTTTGCTGGAAAGTAATCATTATGCAAAGTCTGTTGAAGTCTTCACTATGTTACTGCACCACTGAAAGAGGGGAAAAATTGTTTATCAAAACATATCTTTGTGCTGATTCAAGGAAAGACAGAAAAAAACTAATGAATAAATTCTGATTATATTCCTTGACTTTTGATTCAAACTACGATAAAAGCATAATTTTTGCTGGTGAACTTTGATCGAGGATTTTGTAAGTCAGTTTATTTCGTGTAGTTAGTTGTTAAAATGAAGTGTACGTTGTCGTGATGAAAACATTGTCACAAGAAAGCAATCATTATGCATGGTCTGTTGAAGTCTTCTACTGTGTTACTGCGCCACTGAAAGCGAGGGGGGAAATGTTTATCAAAACGTATCTTAGTGCCGATTCAAGGAAAGACAGAAAAAAGAAAATAATAAATGAGTTCTGATTTTATTCCTTGACGATATCTGTCTCCAATGTTAACTTAAGAAAGAGTGTTTGAAATCATTTGAAAAATTGGGTTGTCTTATTTTAAATAATTTTCGCAAAATGTATACAATTATTTACATTTTAACGCGAGATAAATAATATTCAAAGGTTACAAAGTTGTGCTCGCAGATAATCTAAAAACAAGAAAATTATCACGATCTTTTGACAAGTATTTTTAAACAAACTCTAATCCATCTAGCGTCTATGGTACTCTTTTCGTACAAGGAAACTTAGGAGAAACTCAGGTATACTGCATTTCCCTAAAAGTACACCACGCGTAGAAAAAAAGTACACCACGGACATTACGATGTTTATTGTTTGTTTAGCGTATTTTTATAAACTCTTAAGAACTCGTACATGTTATAACGTTGTACTTTGTACAACTTCAGACCTTGCTGTGCTATCTGCAAAACAGATGTAGAAAAAAGCAGAAAATCATAGTTCTTTGTTACGCTACATGACTCAAACGAATTGTTTCGCCGCCAAATAGCTTCTCGAGTGCTCATAACATGGCGAAATTGTTGTCTGAAACATTGGTTTTCTGCGAATTGTAAATTTACGGGTTTGAACTGAGTCACTGGCGGACCTACGGATAGGGAGAAGCAGAGAGGGTCCCCTTCCCTCATTTGTTTTGTTGTAAACCATCGTCACTTCCGTTCCACCACCCTCCCCTCTCGCCTCTCCCCTTTCCCTTTATGACGAGAAATTCAGGATTCAAAAGTGGACAAGTTCATATCTGACACAACGTTGTGTCCAACATGAACTAGTGAAGACTTATTATTATCTTGTTAGACAAGATAATCATGTGAAAAGACTAAAATGCGCAGCTATAATCATTTTCATATCTCATTTTTTTATACAACGCAGTGTTTGTGTGAAACTACTAAATAACTTGTTAGCACAAAATGATAAACAGCACTTCAAAAACATACTGCTCAATTTCTTGTTAGACTCAGAGATTGGTACCCAAATTTGCTTTGAAAGTTAAATGTTTCTAATTTCCTTTTAGATTCGGCTTTTGAAGTCAGTGTTTCATTTGTATTCATCATGAAGACTCTTTCTGTTGTCGCACTTGCAGTGATGGTTGTCACCGTAAAGTCAGCCATCTACGGCCCAGGTAAGCTTAAAATTAAACTTAATGTTTCTTAAAAACATGTTTACTAGTTGTTCCTTGGTTCTAAGTGAACCTCAGTTAAATTCACTTGCATTTAGTTAACCTAATTTAATATAAAAGTTTAAATTTGCTTCAATTTGCTTAGCTTAAATTCGTTTTAATGTAGAAAACCTCGCTTGGCGCAGAACATGCAATTAGTAGTATATAGGGTGGCAAAAACCGAACCTTATTTTATGGTCTTTTTGAACCATGTTTTGGAATCTCTAAAAACAGTGTTTTCTAGTCTGTTTAGCACTGAAAAAAAAAAGCGTTGCATATTGAACATTAAATTTATTAATTTCTTAAGAAAAATTCACGGTCTTAATATAATGATGGTAGCAGTCCCACAATTACAGAGAGTGACCTGAACATTTTTGAGCAAAAGCTCGCAGAGCGAGCCCTCGCCTGAGCTGCGTCCATAGAATGCAACACCGATTTTGCGCAAGAGCTCGCAGAGTATGAATGCAACAGAGAGCGTGATATTCGTCCGTTTATTTTTTTAAAAGGCGGTGATTGCTAATTGAACAGATAATTTATCTAGGATATCGATGGCGGAGCTTCCAACACAATCGCAAGAGTATGAGATTACAGACAACCAGGTTATGAGTCTCATAGATGCTGTAATGGAAGGAATTGTTATTGATTCTTTCTAAAAAAAATAGTGTAACTGTTTAGTTTAAACCAACACCAGAAATACATTAAAATAAACGATATTTTCTCAACGAAGTTGTTGTTACGTTTTTTGTAAATAAAGAAAACAAAAGAATATATCTTGCTTAAGGCTATCTTGCAAAAAGAACTTGATGAATATAAAATTTTGTGAAAATATTTTAAACTGGATGTAAGCAAGGCACAAGTGTCATGCTTTGACAACACACTAAAAAGGGGCCTTTATCCAGCGAAATGAATTACTGAGCGCCAAATGCGTCCATTCTTCTCATTGGTCTTATCTTTCTGCAACATAACATATTTGACAATCTGGTGCTAGGAGTGTTTTAATATGAGATCTAATATTTTGTATATGAAGAACGGATAATAGAAGTGTTTTGGGATACGGTGGGGCATGCTTGTGAAAATTGCTTCTGCTTGAATAATGCGTTGCTCTTCTGACAGGGATGGTGGGTTAATGCCAGTGAGCTCTCGCAAGATCAGATGTGTGTTTAAACAAGTCAGGACGTTTGATTTCACGGAACAAAGCTCTTGATTTAACAACAGACAGCATCGACAAGGGAATATTCCGCTCCATTAATTTTTCGCGTAGCTGTGTTGTAATCTTTTCAGAGTTTTTGAGATTGCGTTTACCCCAAGGATATAATCTAGCCTGTATTTGAACTAGTGTTTTGGTTGCTTATGTTTTTCTGCCCATTTTGGTTAAACTGAATATCATCAAAGACTGTACAATCGATCAATTCGGTGTGACCGCATTTAGTATACACACTAATTCAGCCATGACGGAATCAACCCGGAAAGATGCTCCGCATCCAGCGCAGGTATCCAGCATATTGTTTGTGAGGGAAATTTGTAATCAAAATGTCCTTTGTTGTATCGTTTTATATACTGTTTTTCTGCTGTTGGTCTAAGCTCTTCGAAAATATGCTGAAGGTTTTCCCTAAGGTTTGTACGATAGAGTTCTTTTGCGTAATCATGACCGTGACCTCGCAGTAAGAGTATATTTTGCTTCTCTAGCTGTGCGAGTTCATATACTTATATACGCTAATAAAATCAAATGTTTAATTGGTTACACAGTAGCCTGATGTATCGATGTTTTGGGTAAACACCTTTTATTTTTAGCCGGCGGTTTGTATGTTGAATCTCACGCGCCTAATAATTATTAAGGGAAAACTCTTTCCACTTTAACGCTCTTGGATAAAAATTCTTCAACGCTTAAGGTGGCCCGCGGCTATTTAATGGCGCGGAGGCTCCCTTTTATAAATCGAATTTTCGCCATGTAAGCGTAAACCGATTTTTGTAAGTTTTTGTAGGGCGATAAAGGAGTCGTCAAATTAAACAGGACTTTAAATTTTAGTGCATATAAGATAAGCGATTAAAAGTTAAAAGCGTTTTTAGAAAACGCCTTTTTTAACAAAACGCGAATATTTTCATAAAACGACGACGATTTTTTTCTAATTAAGCTCAATAAGTTCCAAGACTTCAAGCTTTACTGTGAGCAATTTTCCACAAAATCGGCTGGACAGAAATTACTGCACAGACGAATGCTGAATTCAATTAAAGATTCCAAATGTTATGCTTGCGCGTATTTGCCTCAGCTGTTGCAAGAACGCTAAAATAAGGCTGCAATCGCACCCTATTACTTGAAAGCTTGATGCAACCGAAAACTTTACTGAATAACCGGAAAAGATCGGAAGCTCCCAGCAAAAACTATAAGCAAAGAAAGAACAAGATGTTTATGTTGCGTAATTTAATAATTTCAAGAAATTCAAGTTTGAAAAAACTACCGATTTGTTTTCTGGTATTTTTAAGTATGATAACATTCAGTATCTGTAAAAACGGCCTTACCTAGTTTCATGTGTTTCGTCTCGACGAAACTTGGCGTAACCAGAGCACTTGTTGATAAACAAGCAGCGGTCCTCCAAGGTGCGGGATTGCAGAAAATTGGAATATACTAATTTGCATCTCATTGAATAAGAAAAGAGTTCATTGTCTCAATGCCTCGTTCTAAAAAGAATTGAAAAGAATAGAACCAATTTTCCGCAATCCCGCACCTCACTCCAGCGGTCGAACCCGTAACTATGGCTCCATAGTAAAAAGTATTTCTGGCTTTCTTATATTTTATTGCGACATTTCTGTAATGTTCTGCTTCGTTTTCAATGTTCTTTTCGATTTCTGATATCTTTATCTGCCAAAGTTTTCAGGCTGTGGTGTCGGCAAAACTGGATAGAGGTTTTCAGTCTCACCGTATTGAGTTGCACAACTCTATGGCAATGAAACCTAGAGGGTACATAGAACGTCCAAAACTGTCTCCTTTGCGGTCGGCACAATGGAACGATGACGTCGTATGACATAGTTATTAGGTAATTAGTTATACGGCCGCCATCTTTGATTCGCCATCTAGAATTTCTATTTTTTTTCAAAACCTCATAAAAACCGTCCAAATTGACTCAAAACAAAAGCCCATCTCAAAATTAATCAAAACCAATAAAGGCTAAAGTAGTCACGCTGTTGACATATTCCCCAGTCGATGTGTCGCGCAATACATGTTGTTATGGAATTTGGCCATGAACTTTTTCGAATGCTTTTCTTTTTTGTTAAATCGGGCTAAAACGCTTAATGGTTTTCCATTGAATAAGTTTTGCTCTTTATCAACCGGGTCACAGTAAATATAATAAAGTTATCGTTTGATAAAAAAGTTTTTTACTGTTTGTGTTAGCGCTTCCTTTAAGATTGAAAAGCTCATTAAGGTTTTTATTGAAAGAAAAGCTATCGATTGCAGGGTTTGTTGCAATTATTAGCTCGTGTGAAAGGAGATGTTTTGTTATTTTCAGAGGTTTTTTATCATGAAAGGAGTTACTCAAATAAGTTACCAGATTATCTAGATTGTAGTGTCCCGGAATGATAGCTTCACTATGAAAAGTTTTTACTTTAACCTTATAGCTAACGACGCCAACACTTTTCAAATTATGCCACGGATAATAAAGCAAGCATAGTTTGGGCAAAGTTTGGTTTTGAAATCGGTTGATCGAAGTAGACGGTGCATCCGTTAGAAGGTGCAACAATAGTAAGCACAACCATTTTTATATAAATAGGTTTTATAAAAATATTTATATATCATGGATGCTGTTAAACAGAGATGGATCACTGCACAAACAAAAAAGGCATCGACCTCAGCACCAAACGTTTCTGACTATGAATTGAAGTCGGCGAGATCACCTGAAGCAACAAAACTGGCAAACGCAGCCAAAACAGAAGCGATCTCAGACTTTATAAAGCGTTTCCCGAACGTCAGATTGACCAGATTCAAAGTAGACGTCAATTTCGATGAAAACTAGAAAAAGTCAGGAGAAGTGTATTTCCAAGAGAGCACAGGCTATGATTTCGTTCTTGTGTTTTTATCTGTCTTTTTCTTCTTTGTGGATGTTTTGGCCTTGGCGATAAATATGGCTGTGGTTGAAGCGGAGATGGAAGGTTTATGTTGTCATGTGATAAAGCGGGGGGAGATTTCCTGCCTGAATATCACTCGCCCTTTAGCGTTCATGCTCTGCGAGCTCTTGCTCAAAATCGTTCAGTGTAGAAAAAGCGGTGTTGCGGTCTATGAACGCGGCTCGGGCGCGGGCTCGCTCTGTGAGCTCTTGCTCAAAAATGTTCAGGTCGCTCTCTGTAAATACAGGAGTTGCCATCATTATATTTAGACCATGAATTTTTCTTTCTTTATTTTCTCTATTTGTTTAAATTTATTGTTCAATAGGCAACACGTTTTTTCCAATGCTAAACAGACTAGGAAACAATGTTTTTAGAGACTCCAAAACACGGTTCGGTTTAATGAAAAACTCGCCTAAAACCTGCACAGATTTTGCCACCCTATATGCTACTCAATCTTGATTTCCGTGACTAGCGCTTTAGTGTTTATCAGTTTTAATTCATGTTTGATGTAGCGGCTTATATTTCATTTATTAAAATTAATTAAATACATGTGTTATTCCGCACCCGCGTTAATGACATTATGAAACGTTTTGTGAAATGGCAGCCTAACTAATATCATATTGCCTGCATTTAATTGTTATCTGTTTTGTTTTAGCTGGTAAGCAAGAGCTGTGTGCAGCTGCAAAGTATAGAGAAACATGTTGGCATGTGGCTGCCAACGAACGTGATTGCGTGAATGGGGGTTGCTGCTTCGATAGCTCGGGATGGAAATGTTTTCGTGCCCCTGGTAATTTATTTATAGACTGTTTACATAAATATATATAATGCCGTAAGAAAAAATAACACACTGTTTCGCCAATATACTATCAATAGACTGACTAAGCAGACTGAGATCTTACACTGCTAGCTGTATCTTTACAGTCAGACTGACTGAGCATACTGAGATCTTACACTGCTAGCTGTATCTTTACAGTCAGTTGAGTGAGCATACTGAGATCTTACACTGCTAGCTGTATCTTTACAGTCAGTTGAGTGAGCATACTGAGATCTTACACTGCTAGCTTTATCTTTACAGTCAGTTGAGTGAGCATACTGAGATCTTACACTGCTAGCTGTATCTTTACAGTCAGTTGAGTGAGCATACTGAGATCTTACACCGCTAGCTGTCCCTTTCCAGTTAGTTGAGTGAGCGAGCTCATCACGAAAGCAGGCTGGCGAGACTGGACGAGTGAACGATCCGAGAGGGAACTGGAGGCAGGCGCCCCCTCGGCTCGCATTACTTTCACTCGCTATATATAGCTCGGTCGATCGCCGATCGCGTATTTGCACGCACGCTCGACTATCCTGAGAGGGACTGCTAGTAGTCTACTGAGATCCTCTCACTGGAAACTCGCAAAGTAAATTGCCGTAATTCGCAAACTGTTTTCAACCAATCAAAAGGCGTGTATCACCATAACAAACAAGAACATGACGATTAGTGCTACATGCACCACGTCATGTATTTGGTGCCTTTGTAGCTATAAAACCACTCCAGGTGCACTCTACTGCCTTCTAAAGTAACGAAGCAGGCGGACGTGTTTGTTCTTTTGTATCGCATGAAAAGTACTTTTATTTCAAACCTCAAATTATTGGATTGATAAGGGTCATTTACTTACATTTACTTTGCTTGCAGCTGATAGTTGTGATGTGCACAATAGTGTCAGAGGAAACTGTGGGTGGAAGTATATCAGCCAGTCAGATTGCGAAGCCAGGGGCTGTTGTTATGACGGGAAAATCAACCAGTACTATAGTTGGAATATAGGCTGCTATTATCCGTTGTAAGTAACTTAAAATTAATATTAACGTTACTTAATATTAGAGTGAATTATTGAATTCAGTATTGCATATTTGATTTTGTTACCCATTTTACATGAAATAAACAGCTCTGCAAATAAAGTATGAAAAATTTAATACTACGATAAAATAATCGAATTGTGTTAATGAATTTCATACACTTGATACGTGGAATATTTAACTGGATTCTTTGCATAATCCATGTCGCGACGGTCATTCAAATAATCTCTTTTATTTCCTTCAGAATATCAAAACACAGGGAGGCTTTTTTGGTATTCTGGAGGGTTAAAAAGTGATTAGCGAAAAGAAACATCCTTAGATTTAGAAACACTGTAGATGGTTTGAACACAGGAGTATGACTAGTGTGTGTTCGCTCGGGTTATGCAAAGTCTGTTTGTATCTCCCTTGACCAACTTACTCAGCTCTTCATCATTTATGGGTCATTCATTTCTCACTCCATTTTAATTCAATCTTTCTTCCGGAAACGGACCGTAAACGGACTGTTCAAGCCACTTCTCTCAGACTGGCAGTCTTTTTAAAATGTCACAGATACCTTGTATTACAGTGTTTACCTATTTAATAGTTCTCAAAGAGACCAGGATAAACCTTGATAATTTCCTAATTTTGTTTTACAGGGGTCAGGAAAATCCATGCAGTTCTATAGCCCCTTCTGAAAGGAATGATTGCGGGTGGGGAGGGATCACCATGAAACAGTGTGTGCAGGATCAGAACTGTTGCTACGACGACAGTGTAAGCGGCGTACCCTGGTGCTTTAAAAAAAAAGCGTAAGTTTACTCTTTCACAATGTTCAGTGACTTTGGACCAAAAAAGAAAACATATTTTTTACAGAGGCTACCGGCCAGAGCTCCCTGGTCATTTCTTAGTTTGCTACTTACCACCTTACCTAGGGTCTGTTTATGCAGGGGCACCTTTCCACACAAGGAGGCAAATGTTCATACATTTCTTAACAACCAACGCCAAAAACCCCACTAGCATGTTGACCGATTATTATTGGTACATAATTCTGATATTTGTTCATTCATACATAAGTTCCTGAAAAGAGGATTAAGAGCGCCTCTTGTGCTTGACTTTTGACTTGAGAACTGAACTTTCTCTTGTTGTTGCTCAGAACTAACCTACTAAATTTGCTGAGCACTGGTAGCTAATTTATAATAGATTCCAGGAAACTATACAAACATAACTCTAAACCAAATAAAGCTAGTGAGTGAATTTGTAGCCCACAAATACAGGATTTAGTTAAGGAAAGTAGGTGTTTACTGGTCCTACACAACATGGTTAAGGTGCAAGAAATGTGTGGGAATAATTGAAACAACATAACAAAACAAGGTGTGAACAGGGCCGTAGCCAGGATTGAACGGCAATCAGCAATTTCCTGGCGGTATTTTCCTCGAAAACACATTCAAAATCTAAGCTAAATTGGACACAGTTCATGTTCTCTATCAGTTCTTCAATTCAGGATTTCAACAGAAATAAAATTAAGAAACTCTGAAATGCTGTTTTTTTGTGTGTCAAGCTCATACAAGACAAAGCGGTTACTTTCACAATTCAAGCTGATATTGAAATCTCTTTCAGAGCAGTAAGAAAATTCAAAGAATTTAGTTTGAATTAGTCGAATTTGGTCTATTCGCTGCTAAAGGCCAAGGCGATTCTTCTGTGACCAGAGAGATCCCATCGCTTGAAGACTTGACTGCTATCAATGTCTGGCGGTTTATATGGATATACGCCAAAGCGAGATCGTTAAGACTTGCATCAGCCATGCTTGTTCGCTTGTTCGGGACCAGGTTTTCGGCCTTCTCAGCGCGCTGAAGGAACGTTCACATGAGCAGGAACCAACTGGCAGGGTCAAAAGAATCTGTAACATGGTGGAAATGTTGGATAAAACTGTTCATTGCAATGCCCCACTGCTTCCTGCAAGCTTCGGATTTGTTTAGCAGCCAAGTTATTGTTTTCCATCTTCCAACGAAATAGCTGTTGTTTTTGCTTAGACATCGTGACTCGCCTCGGCGCTGAATGCTAAACTCTTCTCGTGGCGCCAGCAAAGACGTCATTTGTACGTGTATGAATAGAAAACCAATGGAAAGCGTGCCGGCGGGAAAAATTGAATGTAAAACGGCAGCGTTTCACCGAGTACTCACAAGGCAATCTAACGAAATTTAAAACTTTCCGGCGCCTTCCACAGAATTGGCGCGAAAAGTAAATATGGCAAATCAATGCCCGGGCCTTGTTGACTTGCTTCAGATACATGACGATTATTTTTCTGATTTTTTTTTATCGATACTACAGCTTTTTCCTTTATTCGCTCAACTTACCTGCATAAGCCAATGGCAAATTTTTTTTTTTTTTTTGGGATAAAACTTAGACGAGGCAACTGCCTCGTCTTGCCTCATGCTAGCTACTGCCCTGACTGAAATGAAACTAAGAAATTTAAGAAAAATAACTGAGGATGACTAAACAAGAAACCTTAGAAAAAAACATGGATTAAATGTGACCTGGTCACACTACTCCTAGCCTACGTAGCTGGCGGTTTTGCTGGCGCGCGCGATGCTACTTTTGCGCGCGGCAAAGCCGCGAAAACGACCAGCGAAGCCGCGAGGGGAATGGAGAGGAGTATGTTTCGTGTTTCGTTGTACACGGGCATTTAACACCGTCAGTTTCAAACACAGGCTCGTCACAAATCCATTTTATTTAGTAGTGTTTGCGAGGGGGAATAAGTTCGAAATCTAAGAAATATGGACGTCATCATAAGTAATAGTTACAGAGTAGAAACAAGCTAAATGTCAGATGTATAGTTTTTTTTTTTTATTTTTTTTTTTTTTATTAATCTTCATATAGTGATACATACATATAGTGCTATACGATACAATATAATACACACAAAACATACACAAAAGGTCATACAGAGTAATTTAGTATGCAGTTAGAGCATTCTATGTTTTACATTGCTTATATATTGTATATTTGTAGATATTGTTAATATAATGTATTATGTATTTCGTGAGAGGTTAATCTGAAAATTAAGGCGAGACCATTTCTGTGCAAAAGGCTTTGGATCATTATTATAACATGCAATTTGTTCTTCTATTTCCATTGAGTTTATAACTAGTTGTATATACACTTGCAGCTTAGGAAGCTTGTTTCCAAGTTTGCAGGTGTATATATAGTGTCTAGATATAAGGAGTAAATGATGAAGGAGAAAATCTTTTGTGTTGTCAATAAGACCAAAACAAAGAGACAAAGAAGGAGTAACATTTTCTAAATCCTTAACGTTTTGGGAAATCCACTCGAAGATGCTCTTCCAGAAATCTTGTGTATGTTTGCAGTTCCAAAATAGATGAATAAGGGTTTCTTTTTCTCCCTCGCAGAAGGAGCAGGAATCTCTTTGTTTAATGCCTATCTTGTACAAAAAATCATTTGTAGCGATTTTTCTGTGAAGAAATTTAAATTGGAAGACCCTGAGCTTTGACTCCCTTGTACACAGAAATGGCAGACAGTACGTGCTTTTCCAATTTACTGTTATATTAGAATTACAAAATAAGTCTCTCTCTTCCAACCACTTACCCTGACTCCTAGATGGCATAGAAGCTTTGTTATTTATTAATTGTTCATATATTTTTTTGGAGACTTTGGTATAAGACAGAAGGTTGTCAACTTGGTCCTTTGGAGTTACATTGTTGCAGGCCGTAAAGTACATCTTCTTGTAATGAACTACGGCTGATATCACTTTGTAATATTCGAGATAATTGGTTTTGATTCTGTATTTATCAATAAAGGCATTGTAGGTTAGAAACTTCTGGTCATTACCTAACAAATCTCTAATCTCCTTTATTCCCGTACTCAACCATGATTTGTAAAAGAATGGACGGTTTTCTATTCTAATGTGAGAGTTATACCATATACATGTGGATGCAAAATCTAGATTCTCATCTCTGTAGTTGAATTTGGTCCAATGCTGTATGATTTCATTCAAGAACGGGTCCTTGAGATTGAGCAGTGTAGTATCTTGTTGTTTTAAATTACTTCGAAACAATAGTTTACCGCCATATTTCTCTAAGTAATGTTCAAAAAAGAGTTTCCACTTCCCTTTATTTTCTTCATTTAGATATCCTTGAATCCATTTCATTTTCAAAGCTTCGTTAAAGCTTTGAATATCTAACATCTTAAGCCCTCCATTCTCATAATTATTTATTATTGTCGTTCTTTTGATTTTATCGCCCTTATTGTCCCAAAGGAAATCATATAATATGGAGTTGATTTTCTTGATTATGTCAGGAGGTGTTGGAAGAGATGACAATATGTAGACGATTTGTGATACGGCTAAGGTTTTTATAATTGTAATTTTACCCAAGAGGGTTAGTCTTCTGGCCGACCAATTATCTAATATACTCTTTATTTTTTCAATTTTCTCAATAAAGTTTAAATCTAGGGAGCGGTCTTCTGAAGTAGAGAACCAAACTCCCAAAGCAAAGACCTTCTCATCAGCCCAAATTATAGGTTTGCTTGAACAAAAGGTAAAGTTAGAACTTTTAAGGGCGCCGATCCAGAGGGCTTCAGTTTTGTCATAGTTAACTTTCAAACCAGATATGGAGGCAAAGGCATCGAGTAAGTACAAAGATCTTGAAAAGGAGGATTCAGAGCCATCTAGAATCATAGTCGTGTCATCTGCGTATTGGGATAACTTACACTCAGTGTCGAGAATTTTTATTCCACGGACCTCCTTATCATTTCTCACTGCATTACCTAGTATTTCAGCGCATAAAATAAATAAATATGGGGATAGCGGGCATCCCTGTCTCACACCACGATCTAAGTTGAAAAAGTCCGAAGACCAGCCGTTGTTCAGAACACAGCTGCTGATATCAGTATAAAAAACCTTTACCCAAGAAATCAGAAAAGTTCCAAAGTTATAGTACTTCAGTGTTTTTTCTATAAAAGACCATTCAATACTATCAAAGGCTTTTTCAAAGTCAACAAAAAGTAAGAGACCCGGTATTTTTTTTATATTCGTGTAATTTATAATGCTATCGACGAGTCTGATGTTTTCTCCGATAAATCGGCCTTTTAGAAAACCAGTTTGATCATTGTTAATTATTTTTGGCAGGACCTTTCGTATTCTATTTGCTATGGATTTGGCCGCTATTTTGTAATCGCAGTTAAGCAAAGTGATAGGCCTCCAATTTTTAATGAGATTGGCAGGTTTATTCTTTTTAGGTATAAGAGTAATTAATCCTCTTCTTTGAGTAATCGATAAGAGACCTTTTGAATATGCGCAATTCAAGGCATTTAGTAAGTACTGATCAATGTCACTCCAGAAAACTTTATAGAATTCAGCTGGGAGGCCATCACTTCCTGGGCTCTTATTGGGTTCCATGGATTTCAAACTTTCTAAGCATTCGGAGGCAGTCAGAAAGCCTTCACACTGTATTTTCTCTTGCTCATTTAGATTAATAGTATTTCCTTCTGGGAAAAATAACATTTCTTCCGCAATATTAGAATGCGTATAAGTCGACGAGTAAAGATTCCGATAGAAGGATTTTGCTTCTTCTAATATCTCGCCATCGGTATTGACAACATTATCATTTGCTAATGTCAGGTGTTTGATGGTTTTTTTATTAAAGTGTCGCTTTTCCAAGTTTAGGAAGTATTTTGTATTTTTTTCTCCTTCATTATACCATCGAGATTTAGATCTAAGGATCGCCCCTCGCGTTTTATATTTTGCGATTTCTTCTTTTTGTAGAATCTTAACATCTATTTCGCTATAGATCTGAATTTTCTCATTTTCAGAGAGATTGTTTTCTTCTAACTTTTTTTGGAGAGATAATATTTCAGATTCAAGGTTTATCTCAAGTGATTTCATTTTAGCTTTCTTTTTTCTTGCGTAGTTTAAAGAGCTGGACCTAATTTGCAACTTCATGGTGTCCCATAATAGGATGGCATCAATCTCATTATTGTTCGCATATTCGTTTGCTACATCAGTGATTGTTTTCTTAATTAGGCCAACATATTCTTCATCTAACAAGAAAGAGGTGTTCAGTTTCCAAAAACCTGGGCCCCTGGGGTTTGCGTTATATGTCAGATGTATAGATATTAAAGAATGATCTGTTTTGTATCCCGGTAATATATCTGCATTAATAATAGTTGTAGTTAAACTAGAGCTTGTCAAAAAGAAGTCTAGACGGCAATGTATGTCAGGTTTTCTTCTTCTCCAGGTAAATCTTTTAGCTTCTGGATTAAGACAGCGCCAAATGTCTATGAGATCCAATAAATTGGAGATGTATTTGACCTCTTTTAACGAGTTATTATGGGTTACCGGTCTTCCGCCCTTTTTGTCTTTTTGGACATCAAGCACTAGGTTAAAGTCTCCTCCAAAAACTATGTCACTGCAGTCAAAACAGAGAAGTTGATTAAGGACGCTTTGAAAGAACATAGGCTTGTCTTCATTCGGTGCATATATATTTACCAAGGTTAAGATTTTCTCTTCTGATTTGATATCAACTATGACGAATCTTCCCTCTGGATCGGAAAAAGATTTCATAATTTGAAGGTTAAAATTATTATTAAAAAGCACACATACTCCTGCGCTAGCGCTAGAAAGACTGCTGAATACGGTAGAGTACCCCCATTCCGCGGACCATATGTGCTCTTTGTCTTTTGTGGAATGAGTTTCTTGTAGAAAATAAATGGCATATTTCTTCATCCTAAGCCAACGGAAGGTCTCGCGCCTTTTTATAGTATCCGACAAACCTCTCACGTTTAATGAGCAAATTACTAGTTCAGTGTTGTAAGGGATAACATGAATAATTATAGACAGAGCAATTGTAAAACATAGAAATGTTTGGAATCTGCTGGTAATTTGTATGACCGAAACACCAATTTACATAAAAACAAAGAAAATAAATATTGTCACCAAAAACAAAAAGATACAAAAACAAAATAAACACATAAACCCAGGAAAACATTAAAAGTCCGTTGGTTGGGTTCATACAGACAGAATCCAAAAGTTATTTCGTCTGATACGGGAAGAAGCCGTACGTTCTAGAGATTTAGATTAAAGAACTCGCTTAAGCATGAGCGCTGGATTGAAGAGGCTTAAGATCTTTAGGGATATTGCTTACGTTATAGATAACATCATTAACAATCAACTTTCTATCAACAACCATTGCCTTCAAACCTCTCTCCTTTGCCTGGAACATGGCTTTAATTAATATCTTCGATAATTTGCTTAAATTGCTCCAGGCTAAGGGCTTCAGCTTGTTCCTTGTCTTCCATCTCAACGCTGCTAGAGCGACGGTTTCTTTTTAAACAAACAGTTAATGCGCCGATGCGAGGTGAAAAAGAAAGCCGATTGCAGGAAAAAATTTAGTGTCCGTTGGTTGGGTTCATACGGAATCTGAAAGACATTTCGCCTGATACGGGAAGAAGCCATACGAATTAGAAGTTTAAATTAAAAGACTCGCTTAAGCATGTGCGTTGGATTGAAGAGGCTTAAGATCTTCAGGGATGTTGCTTACATTATAGGTAACATCATTGACAATCAACTTTCTATCAACAACCTTTGCCCTCAAACCTCTCTCTCTTGCTGTGAACATGGCTTTAATTAACGTTTTCCTTTCTTGTTGTATTGCTCTTGCGTAATCTTGTGTGATGTACATATCCTTAGCTCTCGATGCATCTTTCAGCCTATTTTTTGCTCTAAAAACTGTGTCTCTATCATACCTGCTTAGGAAACGTACAATAATTGGTCTTGGGGTGGTCTGGGAGGCGTCTTCAGAGTGCGGTTTCCCGACACGGTGGACTGCATGGAAGTGAATGTCTTCCACATTGATGTTGAGATCATTTTCTAGTATATCATACACCACATCCATGCAGTTTTCACCGCTACGCTCAGGTACGTTCATGAATCTAAGGTTCTCACGTCTAGAATAATTCTCCAGAGCAATGATGTTCTCTCGTTCTTCAAGCAGCTTTGTTTTTAAATTTTCAATTTCCGTTTGTTGGCTCTCCATCTTCTTAAATTTTGCTTTGAGTAGATCAAACTCTTGACGATGAGAATCAAGGTTTTGTTGGCATGTTTTCTTGTAGTCATTAAGGGTTTTTGTATTTTCTTGAAGGTCATTAATGAAATCCCAAGCCGTCTCTACAGATTTTTCTACAGCTCGCAGTGACGCTTTCACACCTTCGAGTTCTTGCTTCATTTCACACCTCAAGATTGAAATCTCGGTAGTCAAATTTCCAAAATGCTCTTCCATTTGGTTATCTAAACGGGAAAGTTTATCCATAATTTGCTTAAATTGCTCCAGGCTAAGGGCTTCAGCTTGTTCCTTGTCTTCCATCACAGTGTTGCTAGAACGGCGATTTCTTTTTGGTGATGGCGGCTCCTGTGAAGACGAGCTTGATAATCTGTTTTCTCGTACGTTTCTTTTTGACATTAGAGGCAGTCAACGTCCACTTTCAGGTTTTAGCTTCGGTGTTCCTTTATCAAGGCATTAGAATACCACAATAACGCGAAAATTAAACGCAAGGCGAACTTCCCGTCCTCTAATTTACGCAGCGACAATAACACGTCTTGCCGCCATTATTGCTCGACCCAAACACCCCAGATGTATAGTTACCCGGTGTCTCCTCGGTGTGGTTTTACTTACAACGAAACAAATAGTGTCAGAGGAAACTGTGGGTGGAAGTATATCAGCCAGTCAGATTGCGAAGCCATGGGTGTTGTTAATGACGGGAAGATCAACCAGTACTCTAATTAGAATATAGGCTGCTACTATCAGTTGTAAGTTACTGAAAACTAATACTAACGTAGTGAATTCATTATTACCCGTGGCAGAATGCCAACAAGTATTAAAATGAATAGTGTTTCTCGGTCACTTATTGACGCCTGTTCTAGAAAGTTCAAGAAAATTCTTTTTGAAGTGTTTTTAAGATTTATAAGAGTTTCAAAGGTTAAGAGGTTACCATTGTTTTATTATGTGATGTAAAACACGAAATGAACTCTACGAGTTGTGAAACCGGGCTATAAGCATATATAAGAAATTAAGAATTCGAAGCTAGCATAGCCAATAGAAGCTCCACAATCGAAGAATCCATTGACTGTTTAATCTTCATTTCGTAGCTGTATTAGGATGCTTTTACATATGGCTGTGAAAAGTGAAAAAAAAGTAATCAATATCGTAAAACTGAAAATCAATTTACAACATAAGAAAAAGGAAAATGAGACGAAACATATCAAGTAAAACGAGCTTGCATTATTGCCGGATTTGCGAGAGTTCCGATCGATAACGATTTCCTTTTCTTTCAATTCGAGGAACAGATCAATGGACCTTGCACGCACGAGATTGAAAGTGATTAAAGGTTTCAAATGACCTAATAACGTACATGACGGATCACCTTGTGTGACCGGAAAAACGACTGTAAAACAAATCATAACAATTGAATTAATTCTCGTGCCTTAGGGGCACTTACAAGACCCATAAAGCCCGATTTCACTACAACTAAATGTAGTCTTACTTTTCAGACATTATTTTATGTTTCTACGCTAAAGCACTTAAAGCACTAAATAATGCACTGGGTTTAATAAAGACGCCACGAGTTCAAGCTATTTACAGCTCCTTGTTGCATTTTATAATTTGCTCTACGAATGTGACGTTGTCGCCCTTACGTAACATTATATCCAACATTTTTTATCCTTGTGCTACTTTTGTACTCCCGGTATTTCCTTTATGTGCAGAATGCATATTAAGTTTCCCTTTAAGTGCAACAAAAATCCTTCTTTTTTAGTCTCAATTATCTCACCACACAAGATACTAAAGTTATTCTTAATTTCTACCTTTCTGTTCGCTTTATCCTTAGAGTCACACATCAGATGTAAGTTTTGATCGATTCATTGTCGTCATTGTTGTATTTTATTTTTCTCATGTTCAACTTAAAGAATATTTTTTACCTTATCTAACCAAGTTTGTATTCCTTATTTTGTGTTTAGTTTTCACCAATTGAATCACGTAGAAAAATAAACATTATGGAAAATTAAATTTCATTGCGTGGTTCTTTTTGGTTGAACACGAAATGACCCACACCTGGCTGGGAAGGCGACAACGAATTAAAAAAAAAATGCAAAATTCAATCAGCTTCGATCAAATAATCGAAATATCTGAATATCAAAACACAGGAAAGTGATTAGCAAAAAGAAACAACTTTAGATTTAGAAACATTGCAGATGGTTTGAACACAGGAGTAACACTAGTCTGTTGAGTGTGTTCGTTCGGGTTATGTAAGTCTGAAATAAAGTAAAAACATACCGTTAAAAAAATGAATGTCAATATTGTTGACAACACTGTTTGTATCTTCCTTGACCAACATATTAATCGCTTCATCATTTATGGTCTTTTATTTCTCATTCAATTTTAGTTCAATCTTTCCGGCCGTTAACGGACTGTTCAAGCCACTTCTCTAAGACTGGCAGTCTTGTTAAATTATGGCACAGATACGTTGTATTACAGTGTTTCCCTGTTCAATAGTTCAGTTAATATACTAATTTTATTTTACAGGAGTCAGGAAAATCCATGCAGTGCTATAACCCCGTCTGCAAGGCAGGATTGCGGGTTTGCAGGGATTACCAAGCAACAGTGTGAGGATCGGAACTGTTGCTATGACGACAGTGTTAGCGGTGTACCCTGGTGCTTTACAAAATAAGCGTAAGTAAGTAACTTGACTTTGAACCAAAAAAGAAAACATTTTTTTACAAAGGCTTCAATACTGGCTACCAGCCAGAGGTCATTGGTGTTACCGAAGTTTTCTACTTATCACCTTACCTAGGGTCTGTTTACATGTATGTAGGGGCACCATCTCCAGCTTGACCGTGCAGTGGGTCCCTAAAGCTGCCAATTTCTCACTCAGCGTCTGGAGTTGCTCCTCAGTAGTCATCGTTCGTTTCCGTTTTAAACTCCACTTAAATTGTGGTTCGTTGCGTCGACCGTTTTGGTCGTCTTACATTTTGGTGTCAGAAGTGGTAGGATGCAAGTGTAAAAATGAATGCTTACATTTTTTTCTTAAAAAAAGAAAATCCAGTTATTAGAAGATAGGAGTTTTAGGCCTCTTTATAGGTCGTTTAAAAGGTATAACATGTATTTTTTCCAGTCAGTTCACAGAACTTTAGTTTTATTCTTATCGCTTGGCTTGTTATGCAATGTGTTGCAGACTTGAGCTGATCGGTTTACATCATAGTATTACATGGGAGGTTAAATCACGTAATGGTTGGGATGTAGAATTTGCCCTCATGTGTTTAGGTATACTAGTCATATTTTAATATAATTTTTTCACTAACAACAGCTTCCTCGTCGCTTCATTATATTTAGTCTATTTTAATTCAGTCATACGATCCATAGATTTACGGACTCCTTAAAAAGGAAAATCATATTTCCTTTTACATATGTTGGTATTTTCACAGTCCAGGGGTCAATTCAATAAAACTTTAACAAGTGTAATTTACAAGTGTAGATATTGTTTCAGAGGTTGAAAACAATAGCTATACTTGTAAATTACACTTGTAAAAGTTTTATTGAATTGACCCCAGTTTACTTTTTTATAACTGGCATCTTTTTCTTAGATAATATGTCACCAAAATCATAAGTATTTTCCATTTTATTTATTTTATTTTGCAGGAATCAAGTATAAAAACGTCACAGCTGCTTCCTGTGCGTTTTCTCAGTGGGTGACATTGTGTGATTTAACCGTAGTCTATTTTAGTGAATAATATGTTGATGACAGACACATCTAGGGGATTCTGCGTGTAAAAGGAACTGTTTGTCCCGTAGAACTTAGCCGGATTTAAGTATTAACTCGTAGTAAAGGCGTGTATATCCGCATACAACATATATAATTAAGCTGAACACTGTAACTTTTAGGCAGACCAGACTGGGTGGATATAGATGTGATATGATTGTACAAGATTGTTATTAGATTGTTGGATTGTACTGCTGTGTAACCTTGAAGAGTGGTAATAAACCTCTGAAAACCGAAAGATACAGACCTCGTTTTGTGTGGCCCAGTGTGTGCGGATACCCTGTGAGCAGTAAGTTTCTCCTAAGTTGAACGCTACACTACGAGATCGCGGATCTGGGAACGAGAATGTGCTCTGACTCGTAACGATGTCTATTGAGCATGCGTTAGAGTTACTCAACGACCAAAACAACCCTTGATTGTCATATTCAAGCCATTACCAATCACAAATAAAATTTAAAAGAATTTAAAGACAATACAGGCCAAAAATGAACCTTGTTTCCCAGTGTATCTCTTCCGGCTTCCCGCCCTCTCTCTCCCTCCAGGGAGCGTTGAAGAAAAGAGATCTCAGGGAACGAGGTTGCCCAAAAATCTACATTTTTTCCCGCTAAGAGAACGAAAAACTTTGTCAATATTGATTTCCAAGCATTTTATACTAAAAGAAAAGGTACCCGTTTTTAGAAATAAAACGTTTAAATTTCACTGCACGTGATAATTTGCAAACTCAGTGACTGAATGGTAGCCGTTTCATTACAGCATTATTTCTTTATTATGTTGAAACAAGAAAAATTAAAAATAATGTTCCCTTTGTTGACAGTGAATTCGGACTCCTCTAACACGACACAATCAATCTGAAATAGTTTATTTAGGATGAGTCAGTCAGTCATCTGATGATTGTATCCTAATAACATGTTCTTCTTTTATCCTGATCCTTTTACTACAGCCCTTAGGGCTAAGCTTTTTGTATAGAGTATGCAGATTTCCTTTCGCTTGTAAATGCGTCCTTTTTCTATCTTTCGCTTTCGCTTGATAATGGTGTCAGTACGACACCGAAACGTCGCGCTTATAATATTTTAAAATTATATTTCACTTACATTATATTTCAGAAGTTCAGACAATTGTGGCACGCCAGCTACGAAAAACCACTAAAAGTCACCCTTTAGATGTGGCAAAAAGAAATTGAAACTTATTCCCCCTATAAGTCGGTGGTACTGGACGTTGGAGAAAAGGTACAAAAACTGATAAAATTACTTGATACTTTGTATAACATTTCATTTCCCAACATATTTCAAATAAAAACTTAAACAAAAAAGGCAACTTTCGAGAAGACTGACAGACGTAGAATGATAAATATCTCCCGTTAAACCCTTAAATAGTCCCGAGATGTTCCGAGATGTCCCATGACGAAACGCAAGCCTCAAAATCGGCCATCAGAATAATAATAATTTCTGACTAGTTCGTTGCTAACCACTTAGATGTCAGAACTTAAATTACATTATGATATTCTGATACCGCTAACACGAGACATTCAATGTGAAATAGTTTTTTTTTTAGTATGGGCTGTCAGTCATCTGATTACTGTAGAGAGAAAGAAACGTAAATGAATGAAATAAGAAATTAAAAATAAATAAATATCCAACATTTTCGAACTTAACTAGAATCCAAACTATCACACCAAAATAGAGAAATGTCCGGTATATTTAAGCTGTTCTTAAATAATCTGTAATACTAGAATAACTGGGATGGGTTGTTCAAAGCACGATTAAGCTAACCCAGGATTAGCATCAATTTTTATTCCAGTTAATTAACTACTCAATGAAAATTTTTCGAAAGGTTTTCTGCCCTTCAGTTTCGACTTTGACTTGTTTTCACTTCTAACTAAAAATAAGCTTTTGAAAACATTTTTAAAACAAGAGAAATGAAATCCTAGGTTAAACTTTTAATCCTGGATTAGCGTTAATCGGCTTTCAAACAACCGGGCCCAGATCAATTATAATAATAAACACATAACCACTAATGTCTCTATAGTTAATATTAAGAACCTCGAGCTCCTCAATTTTGAAAATTCCCAGAAAGATAAGAATAAAAATACACACATTCTTTAAGTCAAGTAAAATATGTAAAACACGTTCCAAACCGTTGGGGGATATTCCAAAGTTTGCAATTCGGCTGAAATAGCTTCTTATAGCCTCTTTTCATCCGAATTTGGCGACAAATTTGGTGAAAATTACAGCCCTTATCCCTCTTCTGCTGAATTTAAAATTTTTCGCTGAAATTAAGCTCTCAAAGGTCAAAAGTAGCCTATATTTGAGTGGCTAATTTTATCACTTTCTTAGCGTTTTCAAGACGAATTGCGAAATTCGGCAAGAATACCAGTTTTAAACCAAATTTTACGCCACTGACTTCGGCCAAAATCAGGCTAGCAAACATATAAAACTAATCGTGAATGAAAATGGTTTTGAAAATTTCTGAAACCATTTTCATCAAATCAGCTGAAGCAGGATCTTTTTTGTTTTGTTGTTGTTAAGTAAAGCGGGTTTTATTTTTGGCAGCGCTTCTAACAGCATGAATAATAGGACTATTGGTAGGCGAGAGAATCCAGCTCGCTACGTTTTGAGCCCATTAAATGCCATAAATACTGAGCTTAATCTACTGCACAATAGGAGTGCATAGTGTCCAATAAATACTGAAGGTACAAGGCTACATTTAGATAGTACCTGATCGATTTGGACAGTGTGTTCCGAAAGGTTTGGTGTTTAAATAGAAAGTATTGTATTCAATTTGCGATGTTGAATTTTGACAGTAAAAACGCGCCATAGGCTTTCATCCAATCAGCAACAAACGACGGAATTTCGCTAGTGATAAATAATTAAACGACCTTTCTTCACTGTAATTCAGAGTGCGTGCATAGACCTCAGTCCTGTGAAATAAAGGACCGCTTGCTACGAAGGAATGAAAAGTACGCAATAAAAGGTGTTATCGGTCTAGCTGAATTCAGATAGCACCTTGTAAGGGATAAAGGTATTATGACTAAATTGTTAATTTTTCAGTGTTTGAAATGTGCTTTAGATATCATGAAAACAAAAATGCTGTTCAGTGTTAAAATAGACAAGTTACTTTGCGTAGGGTTCTAACGAAATAAATTTACTGGGTTTAAATATTGTGTCTTGATGTGTTCTTTCTTTCTGTTTATACTTTGTTTTTTTTTCTTCGCTTCATTATAACTTTCCGGTTTCAACTTTTTTTGTCGGAATAACTGTCAGTTGAACAATAGTTCTTGGGGGCTTATAATGAGTTATATCAAAACAAAAAAGATGCTCACTATAATATTTTAGAAGAATATACGAAAACCACGCTTGTTTGTGATAACATCAAACAAGACTGTTTAACCAGTAAAATAAAACAATATAAGTGAAAAATCTTATGACACACACAAAAAAAATGGTCCTTTTATTGTTGTTGTTGTATTAGAAAATATTGTCTTACATCTAGAACACAAGTTTGACTGACAATTAATTTTCCTTACTTCATCAAATGAGCCTCAGTGTTGTAAAATTCAAACGTTCTTCGTTTAGGATGCCAAGCACCATAAAAATCGGTTAAATCTTTACTGCCAAAAAGCGCGATGCAATTCGGACCACTTAAACGTCTAAAGAATTAATTATATATTTGAAATTTCAGAAGTTTAGGTCTGCAAGGCACTTAGTTATTGTTAATGATACAGGAAAACATGGCTCGCAACAAAGAACCGTAGTAGCCGCTCCACCGTACCTTCGTAATTAGCAGCCTAATGCGGCCGTCACTTTCCGACTGCTGAAAAACGCAATGTTAATGATCACAAAATTGAATTTTCTAACTCAAAATGTGAAAGGAAGTAAGATTAAGTAACGTACTACTGACCATCATCAACAGTAGGATTCTAAGCCAGTGTTGCCAATTTGGGGCTGGCTGTTGAGGGGAAGCATTTTCGCCTTGGCAAAGGCTTTTCTAAGTTGAAAATAAACATGGACAAATTGCTATGTGAGTTGATTTAAGGCGACAGTCAGGAAGTGCACCAGGACGTACATCTCACGTGCAAAGCCATTGTACAACTCATCACCCCTTTTTGATCGCTGTCGTGGTTTATTTAAACTTCGTATTAATTAACGTTTAACTGACGTCTTTTTAAAATCATGAAATCTTATTGTTTCAACTGAGCCACGACTATAAAACCAACGAAGAAATTAATAAACTGCTGTGAACGAAAATACGGATCTTTGTCTTCGAGAATCTATTGTAGCAAGAGGACCAACATCATGGTTACCTATCACGTTTTTACCTTTCTGCTACTTTTTTCCTCTTTTGAATCCTTTGAAAATATCGAGTTTTGTCAAAAGATGGCTATCAAGGATTGCACCACTAATTTAGATGAAATTTTTCAAGCGCTAGATGAAAGAACTCGGGATCAGAAATTTGAAAAATGCGCAGAAGTACAGGTAAGATTTATAGAAGTAAATCCCCTTTTCTTATCATTTATTTTCTTTTCTTTCGTCCAAAAGTTTAAGATGACTCCTACACGCACAAAGAAACTCTTTGAAACTGCTCTCTTAACTCCTGTTTTTGTGCGCTATGATATAGAAACAGAACCGTTAATGGCAACCGGCCGTTGAAGTGATCGGTTAAACCGTTCAAAGTAACAGGCTTAAAATTTAGAAGTAAAAATAGGTAAAAAGAATAATGCATAACGCTGGACAAATGAATATATTAATCTTAATCATTGGACAATTACTTTTGCAAACTCACATTACTTTTCGTTGATAAACTTGATATTAAAGGTTTGATGTCAGTTCATCATGGTATCAAACTCAGTAATGGTCAAACGGAATCCTAAGAGCTTCGTAATTGTGGAATTATTCATGTCATCTTTAATGTTTCTCTTGTCTAGTGTCACGTTTGTGGCTTAAAGAAAGCCACAAATTTATTCGTCTATAAACTTTCAGGCCTTTTTCAATTACCAAATAAATATAGTTTTTGGACAATTATCAGATCTTAATTTAAGGAGGTTCGCAACAGGTTTTTGGCCTTGAGGTGTATCCGGTTTAAAAACATTTTCAGATTATTTTTTACCGGTTTTTAAGCATCGATGGTTACCATATATAGTAACAATAGCTTATAGTCCTTTGCTCCAAACAATGCCATTTTCATCAAATCTAGTCAAATACTCTGTAACGAAACTTAAAGAGTTTGAAAAGAGTAAAAACATCCGTTTTCAAGGAAATCGAGAATCAATGTGTGCCATGAGTTCGTTCATTCGCACAAAGTTTTCTCACATTTACAAAATAACTCTCTTTTATTCAGTTAAAAGATCCCCGATGATAACAAAAACTTTGGAATGTACATTCAGCTCCTCGGGTTGTCGCGATTTCAAGATAAGTTTCTGTTCAAGTTTTTGAAAATTACTCAAACAAACTCACAAAATAGTAACCTGAAACACCTAGTGGTCCTTTCGCTCCCTGTTTATAATAACAGTGACTGAAACACCTAGTGGTCTTTTCGCTCCCTGTTTATAATAACAGTGACTGAAACACCTAGTGGTCTTTTCGCTCCCTGTTTATAATAACAGTGACTGAAACACCTAGTGGTTTTTTCGCTCCCTGTTTATAATAACAGTGACTGGTTTGTTTGTTTGTTTGTATTTTGCCGATATATTGTTTGTTGTTTTCTCGTTCACGATTCATTTCAGGAAACTATCAACTGTATCTCCGTTCCTCGATGTTCTGGAGACCTGCTCTGGTCGTTTCGCTCCCTCTTTATAACAACAGCCAGGTTATTGAAAGCAAGTAACTTGTGTCCTGATTTGGAATACAATCATTTGAAGCGATACCTGAAAGGTAAATATTTCCCTCTCGCGTACCTCTTTATTTTTTAAGGTGGCTCCAAGTAGTTTTTTTTGGGCTCACACTTTCCTTTTTGAATGCGCCTATACATAATCTTACTTTAGCTCAATGAATCTGAATTTGATATCAGATGTTAGGCTTGGATGGAAGTTTTGAACAATGCTCTTTTTATTCTAATTAGCGTTTCCATAGCAACGGTAAACAAACATGGCGAAAAATAGTTTTTCCTAAATATCTTTCAATTTTGGGATACCCGCAACAAGCGAATAAATGCGCTATAGTCTATACATTGTCGCACAATAATGGGGAAATTTCAAACAAATTAAACTGTTTAATTTTGAAAAAATCGCTGAAGCGTTTTTAACATGTCTTTTTTCATGTTTGAAATATAAGGGGTCAAAACATTCCATAGGTCTCTCAAATTATCATTAAATTACCACAGAAAGTTTCCTCAGACTTAAATTATTACTCTCTGCAAATAGCTCTGACTGAACTCCTCGGCAATAAAGAGATCGAGCTTTTCATTCAAATGCATGAGTGAAAACGTCAAGCTGATGGATGCCACTTCCCCTTAAAGGGAACCTCCATTTTCATGACAAATTGACATTAAATTGTTGGAAATAAAGTCAAAATTTTGATTATTTTAATAACAAATGGAAATATTCTTTCAGTGTACAAAAAAATGGATATGAATATCGCCTATTTTCGCTTTTAAATTTCCCGCGCGCCGCCATTTTGAATATTTATGACGTGTTACGGTTGCTCCAATTGTTAAGAATCAATATTCTTTTGTATGCAACAATAAGACAACCGTAACACGTCATAAATATTCAAAATGGCGGCGCGCGGGAAATTTAAAAGCGAAAATAGGCGATATTGATATCCATTTTTTGTACACTGAAATTATATTTGCACTTATATTTTTAAAAAAAATATTTTAGACTTTATTTCCAACAATTTAACGTCAATTTGTTATAACAATGGTGGTTCCCTTTATGGTTTTCCTCGGATTTTTTCAAGAGCATTTATTGTAGGCGCATTACGTCTTCAGTAGCTGTTCGATTATCATTTTGACACATTTTGGTAAAGTTTGGCGACGCTACCAGCAATAACAATAAGAAATGGGCTCCTTTAGCACAACACCTAAGATAAAAGCACACAAACTTAAAAGTGTATAGTGTACTTAACCTTTTCTTCTGTTTTCGCTACACACCCTTCTCCCTGCCACAATGAGAGATATAAATTTATTATATATATATATATATATTTATATATATATATATATATATATATTGTATGCCTTTTTTATTGCTTTGCTCCTACTTATTAAGTGCCAATAAGCTAAACATTTATACTGTTAACAATGCACTGTTGTAAGTAAAAGTCTTATTGTCTTGTATTAGCTGTTATTCTATATTTGTTAAACCATGTAATTTTTTTCCTTTAAAAAAAAAAAAAAAAAAAAAAAAAAAAAAGTTTGGCGACAACCGGTTGATATGGTAACAAGATATGACATCATAAGTAGCATGATGCAATGGACCGCAAACGATAATGCTGCTAATGGTATACGTAGGATCTCGACGAGAGACCTAACCAGCAAAAAAATGAAAAAAAAAACATACGATAAACTGCAGGGCTGATCTGACTACGTAAAAAAATAGACTTTGCGAGACACCATCACGACAGAAACCGATAAAGTAGGATTGCAACCGTGGACATCCGTTTCGTTGTTATTGCAACTCATCAGCACGGTGTAGCGAACTAAATGTCACCAGCACGAAAGCCAGCGCAAATAGATTTATCTATTTTATCTATTTGCGCTGGCTTTCTTGCTGGTGACATTTAGTTCGCTATGCCGTGCTGATGAGTTGCAATAGCAACGAAACGGCTGTCCACGGATGCGATCCTACTTTGTCGGTTTCTGTCGTGATGGTATCTCGCAAAGTCTATTATTTTTACGTAGTCAGATCAGCCCTGCAGTTTATCGCCATGTTGTCGGCCATTTTGGATGACGTCACGGGTTCCCAGCAGCGCTACAACCCATAATATTGACCTTACCTTGTAGAGCACGTCACAGACTGTTTATTAGATGTAAAATATTTTCGAAATATTGTAACACCGAAAAAAACCCAAGGGGGCGTTGCAACAACCCCACCCCCCCTCCCCCCGCTTGTACTACGGTGGTGGTATAAGTTTTAATTTGCGTGTACGTCTAAGGGTTAAGGAAGAGAAAGCTCCAAAGAAGATAAATGCTTCGGAGAGAGGGCTTCATTCCGAATCACAATGGATGGAATGAAAACGTTATTTATACAGCATAGTTAAGATGATAATGCAGTAATGAATTAGTTTTATTACCTGTCATTTTGTTGTGTAGGTGACTCAATGTCCTGTAATGTTGGCAACGTATTTTACGACGAATGTGATCGAAAATGCATGTGCTATAAAGGAGAACTTCTCTTTTGTCATCGCATCAGAAAAGAGTTTACAGCCATGAATTTCAAAGAACGACAGAGGTTTGTGCAAGGCCTAATAACAGCGGCAACGAACCCTATTTACAAAGATGAATATAAAAGACTATGCATGCACCATTCACGGATGCCAAGTAAGCTCCTTCATCACATGCCTCAAATATTTCTACCGTGGCACAGATGGTATTTGTTAGAATTTGAAAACTTTCTTCGCCAGATCGACTGCCGGATAACAATCCCTTACTGGAATTGGAGCAAGGACGTGAAGCACTGGGCCCGAACGACTGAGACAAGGGACGTTTGGAATCCAGGTCCTCACGGTCTAGGAGGTGACGGCGTTTTGCCTGATGGTTGTGTCAGAGATGGACCTTTCAGAAAAGGTGCCTTCTCTAAACCTGAAACGATTGGCGAAGGTTGCTTGAAAAGAAATTTTAATCTTTCATGCTCCCTTCTAAACAAAGAACAGGTCCAGAAAGTTATAAATGACGCAAATTTCACTGCGCTTGAAAAATTTATTCGCGAAAAGATTCACCCTGCTTTTCATGATTGTGTAGGCGGTGATATGTTGAAGCACCACTCGGCTTCTTTTGCTCCTGAGTTCTTGATACATCACAGCTTTGTAGATAAACTCTGGACTGCTTGGCAGATCAAAAGTAACAACCGAACCTTTGAATATTTTACAAGCTTCTCCTTCGAGATGCCACTCAGCGAGCGGTACCCATGGCAACTGCTTGACAACCACGGCTTACCTGGTGACGTCAGAGTAAACTATGAAGATCACGGAGGTTCTCACGAAGCGAGAGGGATGGAGACATTTGTATAGATAGTTTCTATACTTATAAATACACTTAGATACCAACAAAATAAGAAAAAAACTTTGAATGTCTTGAAAAATCTATTAATTAACGGAAATCACTTTTTGTACACAAGTGAAAGTAATTAAAGGTAATTGAAAGAAAACGGGCGGTATACATATGAATTTGACAACTTGTTACTTTAATTAAAACTGAAGTATAGAAACGCACCATATATTAAAATGATATTTAACAGTTTTTAGGACGAATTCTACTGGAACCTGTATTAAGCGGACACCCTGTATTAAGCGGATACGAGAGTATTCCCCAGGTTTTCCGCTTAATACATGTTAGACTGTTTGAGGTAGAATAAGGAAAAGACGCAAGCACAAAAGCTTCAGGGCGCTTACATTACTGGAGCTCAACCCGGTCTCTGTATCATGAAGCACCTAAGAGTATTGCTACTTCCCCTGGATGGGATGCTAGTCCATCACAGGGTCACCTGGTTTATATACTATGAAGTGACTAGGAGTATTGCTACTCCCCCTGGATGGGATGCTAGTCCATCACAGGGTCACCTGGTTTATATACTATGAAGTGACAAGTATTGCTACTCCCCCTGGATGGGATGCTAGTCCATCGCTGCGTTTCCCCAGCATTTTGTCGCCTGCACCCATTTATACACACGAGTAAAGAGAGACAATGTGGAGTAAAGTTTCTTGTCTAAAGAAACAATACCGTGGCAGAGATCAAACCCCCAAACCACCGACCGTCCTCACGCTGGTATCTGATCATGTCCAACGCACAAACCACTACACCACTGCATCTAAGCTTAATAATAAGAAGCAGCAAGTATTTCGCTTGCTGCAATTAAAAAGAGGAGCAGGAAGGTAAAAATTATTTTTACTGCGTTCTGGAAGACGGAAGGAAGGAAGACGAGCATGTGCAAAATACTGAATAGAAGTAAAATAAAGGCTATGTAAAATATTTCAGTACTTAAATGTAAGTGGCTCTGATTGTAAAAATTGTTTATTGAACAAAAAGGAATAATAACCTTGGTATGATTTAATTATAATAACAATTTTAATCTCCGCCGAATTTTGTACACCTCACAGCATGTGACACTGGTGGCATTAATATGAAGTTTAACAGGAGTGCTAAACCGGCCTTCAGACGAAAGCAATTTGTACAACTGTCAAACCAGTTAAACACATATGAATGTAAAAAAGGAACAAGAAATTAACATTTTGTTTTATTTACAATGTCTTGGCGTATTTATGACGTTCAGGACTATACGGATAAACGAAATCGCCTTTCACTGATCTTGGACGGAAATTGATTTCAGCAAACTCAATTGGAAATTTTATCATTTCAAATTGCTTTATCCAAATCAATTTGAATAACACCTGTTTAAAAACCTAGTGGCCCTTGTATCACAAAACGCAGTTTTTCATAATTGTGTTTGTTGAGAGACAAACATGCTATTTTTCAAACTTTTAATTTGGCTGTTAATATGTCTAGAAAGAAAAGGAATTTCGGCGGAAAGAAACCATCTTTGTCAAGCGATGGTGATAGAAGAATGTTCAAATCATTCGAAGGGGCTTTTGAAAGCTCTCGAAAGTAGAAATCAACGTTTGTTGATCGAGGAGTGCCATTTACTGCAGGCAAGTTAACCTCACCTTTTATCTATGAATTCTAAGGAAACACACAACACTTTTTAATTTCAAAGACAAGTTTCGGCGATGACAGTTAAAACCACCGGAAAAAAAAATCACAATTTAAGCATTGCAAAACTAACTGAACAAACAACTTCACCGTAATTTAAAGGGTCACACTGACTTAAGTGCTTCATCATAAATTTAATAGAACAGCCTTGTACAACACAACAACACCACAGGAAAGTATTGCCAGTAGTTTCATTTGAATGCCGTGTTTTATCCACAGAAGATGGGAATCTCGATGGGATGAAACGATGGTCATGAAACGACCGACTGATTTGACTTTTCTAAATGAAAGGGCCAACATAACAGTTTTACGACTTCCTCTAAAGCCACATTATATATCTTCGACTAAACCTATAACATCACTTTTTATTTATTACTTTTTGAGTATTTACCATGATGACTTATTTTCGTGGGGTTTAGAATTCGTGAAAATCGCCCAAATTTGGCAACCACAAGCCAAACTGAGGACGATCGATGTTCAAACTGTCACTGTAATTTGGCCTGAGTCTCTCGTGCGCGCGGTCACAAAGAGTTTCATCCGTTCAAATTTCCATTGGAGTCTTTTGACTCTCGCTCTCATTAATTTTGGCCTCAACTCTCAGGCACTCTCGCTGACTGTTATGCGCCCTCAGTAAGTTTGAAATATCGTTCTCGTTTGGCCCGGGCTTAACACTGTTACAGAAATCAGTACAAGTACAAAGTATTCGCCCTTCATTTATTTTATGGCAAGCAGGTGGTACCATTCATTTCCTTACTGTGGAATAATTCTCGCGGATTTAATTTTCGCGAACGCGGCTTTGACGATGCACGGAAATGACGAAATTGATTTTTTTTAAATTTTAATTCTTTTAAATAGCCAAGGGTAGCCCAATAAGCAATTAGGCTGGTATCAATAGGGATCAATAGGGGATCCTGCAATTTCTTACAATCTACAATCACAGCAATAAATTAAAACCCCTGTGAAAATTAAAGGCATTTAGGTAGTTTTCCTCCTACATAGCTCACAATGTTTATAGATCTTTTTGAATTCTCCTCACCAAAAATATGATAACCAGCTGGATAAATATATACAGCTATATGTACAGCTTGGCCTTACGATCGTTTCCCTGATCGCCAAGGATAGTAGACGATGGCTATGAATTGGTAGCTACAAATTCTGCGATAGTGCGATCACTTGGGATTGATGGCGAACAAATGGAAACACCGTTTACTAAAGCCTGGCTTCTATCTCTTGCGATTCATCAGAAGCGATCGCTCACGAACGCCACTATGCGTTTCCAAAACAATATATCACGGGGTTTCTTTTTAGTATAGGCGATCGTTAACCTCCCGCCAGTTTATAGCTTTTTTTCCCAAACAAAACAAGCATAACATAGTATCTAGATAGAACAAAAAGAAAAATAAAGCAAGGGCATTAAAGAAAAGAAATAAAGCATTTTCCACAATGAATCTTTGTGAGTTATGCATTTACATATATTACACTGTCTAGCAACCCTAAATTCGGGATTTTCACACAATTGTACTTTACAAGTAGTCAACACGAATGGAAAAGCTCACGAAGTAAGATTATGACATTAATTTATTTTTCTCTACCTATGAACCAATTTTTGCAGGCCACCATTAATTGTCTTTCTGTTCCTCGTTGTCCTGGAAACCTATTGAGAGCATTTCGTTACTTTGTTTTGACGACAGCAACCACCCTTAAAAAAATAACGGACACCTGCTCCAAACTTGACGTCACAAGCTTAGAGCGTTACGTCAAAGGTATGTTTATTTTTTTCATAACCTGTTTACCTTACACTGAGCCGGCTTCCAAGTTAACTCACAATTACGATAAAAATTAAAGAAAAAATAACTGAAAAGAGGAAGATTTTTTTATAAAATACGCTCTGCAAGTGCAATAAGAAATCGGCTTCAATAAAGTGTTTCATTATTCATTGTGTCCCGTGTTTACCTTAACTGGAATTTTACTGTGTTATGGACAAAAAATAGAGAGGAAAGCTTCGCTTTACCTTAAAGATTCAATATGATCAAGTTTGCCGAAAAGTGGATTCATAGGTTCTTTCAAACAGACATCTTTCTTAGCGAGAAAGTATAAACAACAACTCAAACATTTGGTGTAAAGCTCAATTAAAACTCAAGGACTGTGCTTTCTAACGCTGTAAAATGTACAATCGTTTGGATAGGTTTGGATATAATAAAGTTAGGAGTAGCGTGTGAAGTGAGTTTCAAAGTGCGAATTCGTTGAAAGTTGTCATTCGACGGAATCCATTTTTTTTCTTGTACATTTTTGTGACACTTTTTGTTTGTCTTTTTTTTTAACTCCAGTTTCATTTTAGCGAGTTACGTTGGATTTTCTGGCTTGCCTCAGGCCACAGTTGTACCGAAGATAGATAGCGCTATCCCTGATTGAATAAATTTCTTATCCAGTAGATAACACAGTCGGTTTTGTTAACTCAGCTCTTATCAACTGGATAGTAATTTATTCGGATGATAGTGTTATCAACTCTTTGAACAACCGGGCTCAGCTGAAAACCAAAACTTGCTTCATTATTTTAACGCTGTTTGAGACTTCATAACAGTCAAGAAACAACGAATAGACAACATTTGATTGAGGTATTTTAATGAGGGCATGTTACGTTTTAAGAGTGGTGTGAAAGTAACGATAAACTCCCATACAAATACTCGTATTCTTGTCTTCGAGGAGTCCTGTTATGTTTGCGGTCTTTTGCAGTTTTTAGTTCAGTCCTGTCATGAGCTTGGGTATCCTGTTATGAGCCTGGGTATCCTGATATGAGCTTGAATATCCTGATATGAGCTTGGGTACCCTGTTTTGAGCTTGGGGACCCTGTTATGAGCTTCGGTTCCCTGTCATGAGCTTCGGTATCCTGTTGAATAAAGGATTGATTGATTGATTGATTGTTATGAGCTTGGTGACCCTGTGGATTCTACCGCTTTCTTTCTCATAGGTCTCAACACAGCATGTGAAGACAACAAAAGAATCAAAGACGGGTGTGATAGAAGATGTAAATGTGAGGATGGCGAGTTAGTTTCTTGCTACAGAGTAAGAAAAGAATTTACTAGTATGAGCCTTGCAGAACGGAAGCGCTTTATACAAGCTGTGAAATTGGCTTCGTCTGATCCACAATACAGAAGCGAATATGAGAAATTAACTACCTTCCATTCAAGAGTACCAAGCACGTTCCTTCATCACATGCCTCAGATATTTCTACCCTGGCACCGATGGTTTATGCTTGAATTTGAAAACTTTCTTCGCCAGATCGACTGCCGGATAACAATCCCTTATTGGGATTGGAGCAAAGACGCGGGACACTGGACCCGAGGTTCTGAGATCAGAGATGTTTGGAATCCAGGCCTTCACGGTCTAGGAGGCAATGGCGTCTCCCCTGAGAAGTGCGTAATGGATGGCCCCTTTAAAAAAGATGAATTCAGTTTACCACGGTCTGCTGGTGGCGGTTGCTTGAAAAGAGATTACAATTTTTCTATGTCTTGCAATCTACCAAACGTAGAAGACGCCCAAAGTCTTCTCAAGCATGACGATTTTGCTGTCTTTGAAGAGAAAATTCGTGAAATTTTCCACGCGAAATTTCATGACTGTGTCGGTGGACATATGCTTTGTCATCAAACATCTGCGTCTACTCCTGAATTTTGGCTTCATCATGGTTTTCTCGATAAACTCTGGGTCGACTGGCAGAACAAGGGAGATGCTAACAAATTTCAGTATTACCTAAATATCAGCTTTACAATGCCAGGGTCTGAACGGTTTCCATGGGAATACCTTGATGTGGATAGTTTACCTGGTGACGTATATGTTTTGTATGAAAATGTGGACAGTGGAACCTCCATTGTAGGGATTACTCCTGGGACCAGGAAATAAGTCCCCTTAATGGAGGTGTCCCCTGAAAAGAGGTTTTGTAAATAATTAACCACCCCAACAAAAATGCCTGGTTTCTTAACTTGAGATGCCGCCATTTATTTTATCAACTGTAAAATGCATGATTCAAATTGTAGACATGAACAGAAACCTTGGGCTGTAGTTTACTGTAATAGCTTTCCGTAAGGTAATTACAGCACAAAAAAAAACAATGCCATTTCAAGTAATTAGTATGACGTTGTCATTTAAATTAGGAGCTGAAGCTTTGAATACTGCCATCACGGGGGTTAGAGTGCAATAAAATCTTCAATCTACTTCGTCGTGTACTACATTGTATCGGGGTGATTATTGATTACACGGGTGTCGTTTTCTTGCAGGCGCTGTTCTATTGATAGAGCGGTTTGTCATATAGCAGCCGAAAAATGGTACGAGGCCTCTACGCGCCCAAGCATCCGTACTATACAGTTTATGGATATGACGTCATTTCAGAAGGTTCGGTTTACTTCCAAATGGTCCAACCTCGTATTTAAAGGGACACTGTCCCGGTAAATATGCCGAGGTTTCATGATTATGTCCAGGAGCTTTCTATCAGCTTACTTTCTACAGGTTGGCAGATAAACGTTTTGAAAGTGCTTGAGGGGCTTGTCACTAGTGGCGTCCTGGGGCATTTTTTTCCCTGATAATTTTAAAGTATTAGAGTTGCTGAGACCCTTTTCAGTCCTACGTGCATAATATGACATTTTTCATTTGCCTGAAATAATAATAGGCAAATAGGCGGTTTCCTTTAAAAAAAAAAGAATAGAAAGACCTGAGAACAATAGGAACTTAACACACTGCTTTTTTTTAGCAAATAAAGATCACCCTCTCAAGAAAAGTGACCGATCACTGCTCGACCTCCCCAGAATCTCCACAGGAGCGAAGACTTACAACAGGAGTCCTCAATGACAAAAATATAAGGATTTGTATGGCGTTTTATTGTGAGTTTGATAAAATATCAAAATTATAAAAAAATTACCTTATTTAGTGATGTTTATCTGTTGTTTCTTGATGGCTTCATAGCTTCTTAACAGACATAAAGCCATCAAGAAACAATGTTCAGATGAACGAACCACAATAAAATCCCATACAAATCCTTTATTTTTGTCGTTGAGGACTCTTGTTGTGAGCCTACAGTTCCTGTGGAATCTCAAAATAAAAAATAATTTCTTTTTTCACAAATGAAAATGTATACTTGTCAGCAAAATGGGGTTGGAAACTTCATTTCGACAGCATTCGCCAATTGGGTGAGTAACTTAAAAACTGCACCAAAAAATGTACAATATGTACTTGCCCAAGGAGATTTGACACTCACTGGTTGAGTGGGCGAGTGCTTATTCCCATCCCTGTCACAACTCAACTCACACACAACTCAAAATCACACAGACAAACAGTTGGCCGAAAATCTTTATTTCGACATGGCCAGTGTCGAAAAAAGGCAATTCTATATACAACTTCATTTGATGTCAGACATTCCTTATTTTGACAAGAGGCAACCGGTTCAAAGATAGATCGATTTTCTTGCCAACGCCATTCAGTACCTTCACACTAAACATAACAATATTTACACCCACTCGATGTCAATATTTTAAGTGGTGTTACAAATGTGCAACTGAAATAAACACTAGTTTGTTAGAAGTGTCCATCTGTTTTTCTTTAGATGTCCATCTCAAACTGTGGTTCTTCATGTTCTGCTGAGAAAGAATGCATAAGGTTGTACATGTAAAAAAAAAAAAACAAGAACACTTGTGGAACAAGTAATTAACCCTTTTACTGCAACAGTAAAATCTCAAGTTCTGAAATATTGTAGCTTTTGAGTCTTTTGATGAAATCCTCAAGTCTGACAGTTCAAATGGAATCTACTGAGTGGTGTTTTCCCATGGTGAGTGAGCCTTACCCGTGAATAAACATAAATTTATCAATTATTTGCTAAAGAATCAGAAATAAAAAAATAGAACAATGTTTCGATCTGAAAAAGTGGTGCAAGATGTTTTATCCAATCACATTAGGCATAGCAATGCAAAACCAAACAGTCACAAAATAACTGTGTTTAAACCTTAAGATTTACTGCAATCTACTTTTGATCAAAATTGTGTTGAATGTACTGTAAACAAAACTGAAATTGCAAAAACTGTTGATGGAAATTGTGATACATGTAAATGACTGCTCACATTTGATGTCTTGAAAGTTGTTAAATATCATTGATCAAAAGGCTTGATTGAAAATGCCTGAGTTTACTACACACAGTAAACTCCTTCAACTGCTTACCATGGTTATTTTTATCATTCTCTGTTTCTGTGGTGACCACGCCATTGTCTTTCAATGGACTCTCAGGCTTGACCTTTCCTTCACAAGTCACACCTGGAATCAATGGCAGATTCCGAGGAGGAGTACGGGACAATGGAGAATTGCGCAACCCAAGAAGAAACTTGCGTTCATATATTATGCGTGTCCCTACAACATGAACCAAAGAAGTTGATCATGTTAAATTACATTGTACATAAAGACAGGGACTTTTAAAGACTCTCTGTCTACCAAGATCCATTGTTTGCATCAACAAATTTTGTACTTTTCAGAATAATTATTCATAACATAGTTTTACAAATGACCACAAGGCATCCTGGTAGACAGGCAGTCTTTAAGTATAACACACAATTTCATGATTTCTAGAAAAAAGGTTATGACTTGGTCAATTGACAACATAATAACGCTCTCTTGCAAATAGGTTCCATATAAACAAAAGATCTCTGGACGGCACGTTTATATACATGTATAATCAAAGGCTCCTTGAGCCAACTGGTGAATATGTAAAGCTCTAACTAAAATATTATTTAACCAAATATTCGTGGTACATAGAGTAATACACTTGAGGATATATCCATATTAAAATTGACTTTTAGTGATGCTACCACGGTAAATAAATTTAATGACAGAAATCACCACAGATTTTCAGTCTAATGTTTTGCGTTTCAATTTTAGAAATAGAGTACTTAAATTAAGACTTTTGACAACTTTTGATGAGGTTTGACAACTTTTGACAAGGTTGCCAGTTTCATCAAATTTCTGCTTAAAAATAAATTTACCCGGATTCAAACAAAGGCCAGCACTCGTGGTAGTGCAGGTTGAGAAGTAGTGCCCAGCACTCAACCAGCACTGCATATCAAGTGATTAGAAAGGTTTTATTTAATATTCGACCTGTGTTTATGTTGAAAAATCCATTTGAAGACCTTACATGTAAATCGGTTTTAATTTTCCATCAAATGCCTCCAAAAGCAAAACATAAGTATGTTGCAATAATATTTGTCCTCCTTTTCGGTGGTCGAGTATTCCCAATCTATATTTCTTTGCATTTGGAATGGCTAAAAGGCTGCACTGGTCAGTGGAATTACCAATAAAAGTTTACAGCTGATGGAAGGAAGGAGTGAAGATTTGCATATCTGTTCCTGTCTGCTATAGCTTGTTCATTATGCTTCATGAATTCACAAGTCAAAAAGGTTATCTCAAGATACATGTATGTTTATGTGCAAATGGAATTCAACCTCTTATGACTTATTGAAACAGTGATGGGTAACATTTAAGTTACCTTTGATAACTAAGTTAGTTCTCCTAAACTTCCACATTTTTTACACAGCCAATTAATTTAAGTGCAGACAGTTATTATAGTGCAATAAAAAAAGAACAACACATCACAGTAGTATTTAGCGACTAAATCAAACTCGGTATATATAGGTGAATATTCGCTGATATCATTGTTTACATTTTGTTTTGAACATTAGCATACAAATTTAGATAAAGAAGCCGGCATCGTACTAAATACAAATTGACTTCAAAAGTTGAAAAAGCTTGTTAAACTTAGTAATCTGTGTAAGTTTTAGCTCTTTTTGTGTAATGTTTAAGGAAATGTCAGCTGCCACATGTGTCAAAAACTGCCAAATTGTTGGATAGCAAAAGTGCTGATGACCATACATTATTTGTAAAATTTTGAGTTTTTAAAACAGCATTGCATGAAGTGTCTTTTAATATCGGGCTCAAATTGCCAGAGAAAGCTAATTGTGCTACATGTACATGTAAGCCCTTTCAATATTCTGAGTTGATTTTTTGTAGCTTAAGGTGGTACAATGTACTTACGAGTCAAATACATGTAGGTCCTAAATGGGCCCTTTTTTAAATATTTTATCGACTTAATTTCAATTCCTGATTGCACTTCCCCTAAGTTAATTTTACCATAGAATCCGATTTTTAAATAAAAATGTTCAATTTCCTTTCAAAAAGGTGTGAAAATTAGCACCTAAAACTGTCACTCAAATCAATATTTATTTTCTCCCTTGCGTTTCTTTTAAAAACTTTCCTCTTTTTGCTATTGAATACTTATAATAAAAGGAATCTTCTGTGACTTAGCCGACGTCAAAACGTAAATCCTGCAAGAAATAATTGAACTTCTCTATACAGGGATTCTGACAGGGTGTGCGGGTGCGGGACCGCACAATTTGGTCAAACCTGCACAATTCCGCACAATTCCTAAAAATCCGCACAATCCCGCACAATACTGAAATACTTGCTTAAAATTTTAATTAAATCAGGTATTTCTATCGATTACCAAGATTTTAGAAACATTTTAGGCTATTTTTAGCCTATTTTCCTTCCAAACAATCAAGAAATGCCTCGCTTTCCTTGAACAGCTCGAGCGGATATAAAAAACAACAAGGCGTTCTCTAGCTTCACCGTCCTGGGAACTAGTCTCAGTTTTACTTCCATCCGACTTCCCTCCGAATTTTTCTCGTAGCTTTTTAGTTGTCGTTTTCCAGACATTATGTCGTTTTTGTTAGCAGCCTGTTGATATTTTTTCGAGCACTTTCGCTTCCTCTTTCAGTTTAATATGTCGGGGACCGAAGAAGAAATTCTGCAGAAATGTACCGTCGCGCCGAAATCAATGTCACTGTGTCTGAATTATTTTTGCAAAGAACTGATCAAGTTTGCGAATCGACAGACAAATTATTAAAGTGCTGGAACTTTGGACCGATGGGAGAAAATTATTAAGTTCTGATCAGAATACTGGATTTGATTTTTTCAATCAAGCGAAAGACGTTTTCATTCAGAAAAATGCTCTACGATCTATTAAGTTTTGTGAGAAAAACAAACATGCTATCAATTAAATTACATTTAGCACGCAATTTGCATACATGTCGGGGTTGTGTTTTCGCGGCAAACTTTCGAAGAAATCGTGTGAACCTTTACTGAAGTCACACTACATAAATGAACGGATTTTTCGTAAAGAAACTCGCTCAGCATGCAGATCGGAAACATTTTATTTTGAGGTGGTATTTCGGTTTTACCCGATCGAGTTTATTGTGTCACGCAATGTGATTTTGTTGAGACAAAAAAACTTTGGTACATTTTAATCCCCAAAGTAAAAGGTCTATTTATATTTTTCATTTTTACAGAATTGGCTCCCTGTCATATTTTCCTGGCCTGGCTAGAACACTGGTGATTGAATATTTTGTTGGTCACAGGATTGCGCAATCCCGCACAATTTGCCGCACAATCGGAGTTTTTTCCCGCACAATTTGCCTCAAAACTCCCGCACAATTTTAATATTTTTCCCGCACCCTGTCAGAATCCCTGTCTATACCATTCACGTAACATACGGTAATATCGATCCGAAGTAGCGATACATGGCGGCTAAGTCAGGAAAGATAGCTCCATTTGTGTTTGTTAAGTCTGCCAAATTTCAGCAGCTTTGTGTTAAAGCTCTTGGAAATATCTTGATTTTTGTCTCATGCATGCTGGGAATCCGTCCAATTTTGCACAAAATCAAGCTATAAAACTGCAAAGAAATCGCTCTGAAAGCTCACATCGAACTGTTTTCAATGGCAGCAAATTGTTGTTCTCTACAATAATAGTTTCCAGCGGTAAAACGTCGAAAATGGCCCAATTTTGGACCCTTCTTTCCTTTTACAGGGTGCTATTTTTCCCACGAAACCAATCAAAAGAGGCGATTGTAAACAATGACACCTCTGCATAGCAACGGAACCCGCAACAGAACCCTGACAGTGTGATGGTATGAAATGTGAGAAATCAAACAGAAGAAACGTGTAATCGAAGAAAATTTGTGTAGATCAGAGCGAATAGTTTAAAAAAGGAAAAAGTTGAAGTGATGCCACCGAAAAAGCGGTTACACATGACGAAGAAGTCAGAAAAGGGTAACGAGACTTGTGGTTCAGGCTCTCAGTCGAGATTTTGATAAGTTGAAGGAAGCTGGCTGGACAATAACACAGGACAAACGATCGTCTTTATCGGGAGTGAAGGTTTGCTTTCGCTACAAAAACCCTGGTGGAAAAACAGTTAAAAGTGCTAAAGATGTAGAGCAGGAACTGAGAGATGAAGGGATCTTCGAGAGATTTCAAGTAACACATACAAATGAAAGCCTGCGCCGGAGCCCGCTCCAAGAAGTGAAATCACAGGCAGATGCTTCCCTCTCTGAGGACTCTGACTTAAGTTGTTATAAAAGGTGACAGGCCTGGCACAAATCCTGCTCATCGCTAAAAGCGTTTTATCCCAGATTTAGAATAAGTCTACCCCAAGTACGTGCCTGAGAGATTTTCCCTTTTAGATCAAAATAAAGATATATAACAGACCTGTTGTTCTAAATGTTGTTGATTCTTTGATCAAATTACACGGTTTTATTTGATCGAGCTGTCAACAAGGCCATCCTTGGGGAGATCCGCAGCAGGACGCAACTGCATTTAACGCAGTATGGTGTTCGTATTTTTACCGCAAAAACAGTCTTAGAAACAAAACTTTGCTTGTCCATATCTCAAAAGGGTTTGATTATCCTGGCCTAAAATTTGGTGTACGCATTTTTTAAAGACTTATCTTTGACCTGTATAAAAATCGCTGCAATCCAAAAAAGTCTCTTTACCCGTCAGTACTACCTTAATTGAAGGCCTCTAGGCAAGAATGTCCTAAGTGACGTTTGGAAAATTTTCACTGAAATCTTGGAGTTTTGGCCTCAAAAGGGACTCACTTGCCAAAATTATGACTGGATCATGTAAATATGATTGAAAGGATTTCAACCAGGTCAATAAATCTTCTATCTTCGAACAGAATAAAATTTTATCTTGAAAAGATACATAGCGTGTCCGAAGGCCCAAAACATTTTCTCAAAGATGTGGATTTTCTTCCCCATTTTGGATCTGTACGTTAACAATAATGAATCATTGGTTTGACAAAACTGTGCTTTTAAAGGCCTGAAACATACAATTTTAGTCAAAGTTGCCAAAAAGTCACTGAGGACATTGTTCAGAGGCCTTCAATTACAAAATGAAGTGCATATGCTAATGAGGCTGTAAATGAAGATTTGCCTATAGGACCATACATATTTTAAATAATATTGTTTAGGCAAAAATGATCTCAATTAAACTGTAGAGCTAAAAAAAAGATCAATAGATCACATAACTGCAAACATACTGTACATAATAAACCTCAAAGCCATTTGTTGTAGAATATTATAAACCCTACAAGAGCGCCTATAGCTATATGGCTGTTTAGCCCAAAAATTTTAATGTTAGAGCAGTTTTCAATTGAGTGTCGTAAAACCAAAACCAAAGTAATTACTCTGACCAATCACAGCAGTCGTAAACAATCCAATGAACCAATCAGAGCTCGAAGCAATTACATGTCGCCGGCGCCAAGCGCGGGAAAACGCGTGCGAGCAAGTCACGATTGGTTTTGGTTTTACTTCTGATTGGTCGAGAAAGTGGCGCGAGATTTTTTAGCCAATCACAAAGCGTAGCAATGCAAAACCAAAGCAATTGTGTAATTACTTTCGACAGTCAATTGAAAACTGCTCTATTACGTGTACTTAATTAATGGGCAATACTGTGAATTGTTGTAATGTATAAAACAAGAAAAATAAAAAAAAACTACAGAAGTGAAATTATTGAAATCACTGTTAGCTATTTCATCGCCCAAAATTCTGTTAGCTCTTTTAAAGACCCCCATCTAGGTCCTCCTACAACACTTTTTTTTTACCACTTAGGGACAAAAATTTAATCGAGGTCAGTTACATATAGGACCGTGATTCAGACAAGCGTTGATCTCAATTATCCTATTAGATTTACCGAAAATAATTTAAGAAACTGACCCAGTTTCAAAAGCCGGGATCAAAAACATTTAATTTAGTTTAATTTGTGCTAAATATGTACAGTACAACTTTGAATATATTTGTACATTGATTTGCATGAAGATAAAAGGCTTGCCACATCGGGAATAGTTTTGAATTTCAAATCAAATACTTTGAACCCTAATATTAAACAGAACACGTGGGAATTGTTTACATCAGAATACAAAACTCTCCCCGTAATTGCGAAGGCAAAACAGTAACCAAACGTAAACACAACAAGCTTGGAACAGGATCGAAGCTAAGCGACTGAAACGTAATTTATAAAGTCTCAAAATAAACGAAATCGCGGTGTGAGAATTTATTAAAGGATAGCTTACGTAGGCACGTTTTTCCAAAGCTCCAAAACGTTATGACGACACAAAATTGCGTTTTGCTTTTGTTCAGTTTGGGGCCTGTGCCTTTTGTGGACATCTTTTTCCCAATAAACGGAATACATAAAGCACCTATCTATAGCCACCCCTTTGAAAAAATGGAATCAATATACAAAGAACGGTAATATTTAGCTTATGTGAATACGTGACTGCATGTCGAAACGAAACTTCGCAATGCAAAGCTCGCCCTTGTAAGCTTAATTTCAAAGCAAAATGATGCAAAAGACAACGAATCGAGGTTTAATTCTAGAAGAGCAAAAAGCTGTCGTTTATAAAAGTCGTTAGATAAACGACGATTGGGCGCAAATACACATTTGAGCTCAAGCTCGAATAAAACTCGAACAAGACGCGTGCAATCGATACTTAGATATACGCAGTTGAAAAATCGGGTTGTATAGAAGTTACAAAGCAAAACAAAGCCGCTCAAACGCCTTCTGTCAAACGCTACTATTAGCAAAAAGTCATTCTACCGAAATGCCTTTAATAAGTCCTATTACTATATTGAGAATAACGAGTCTAAAATAAGGCTCAACATACCGCCTGGAGTCGTCGAAAATATGGTTCCTCCTGGCGTAGTGGAATAATCCATGGGCATTTGCCCTGGGTCGTTCACCACAATTCGTCTGGAAGGAATCGCTCGCGATTCTGATGGCAATACGTCGGTCTCTACACTGTTCATTGTGTATGATTTTGGCTGCAAACGGTGTAAAGTCCCTTCGATCTGAAGCACGTTCCTGCAAAACCTCTTTGCCTGTCTTTCCGAAATCTTCCAGCGAGTCACGAGATTTAGTTGCGCATGTTCAATGTTGTACAATAGTTGCGTCATCTGTTTTTGTTGATCACGTGGCTGCACAAATCAAAACAAAACCCTGACCTTTGGCATGGAACGTTTTAGTGTTTGTTTCGATTTCGATTTCTGTTTTTTAAACACAGCTGAATTCAAGTTCCTTTACTTTGTAAAGATTATTATAGATGTAGTTAACCTTTATTTGTGGTCAAGATGGGTCTTCTAAAAAAAATTAGAGTCCAAAACCGGGCCAAAACTCCACGTTTCCGAAACTTTCGTCGCTGATTATTTCAAAGTTGTCGTGAAAGAAAAACCCCCGCAACGCCAGACATTCAAGGAGGTTTGTAAGACATCACCTCAAATTTTAATGCGATCTATCGCCGTAAAGTTACAGACGAACGTTTAACACATTTCGTAAGTTTGGCTTTGAAAGAAAGTTTAATTAAATTTTATTAAATTAGTCTTGAAACTATAAAACAGACGAGCAAGTTCTGGGAATATATACAGAGATTTTTAATTTTCTCTTTAGAGGAACTTAAATGCAAAATTCGCAATTGTCTCAAGCCCGGGAATTTCTAACCGTGAATTCGCACTGAAATCTTTCAATTTTCGCCATCACACTTGCTACTACAATATACCCTGGGCCGGACACTGTTCTCTCGCGGCACGCTCGTGAGAAGTCGGGGCCAGCCGAAGGCCGATCGGACCGACCGGAGGCTGGGTCGAGCTGCGAGAGAACGAAACTGATAAGAGATACGAGACTGGCGTATAATGTGAGAGAGATGAGAGAGCGTGAAAAAGCGTCTGGCACCCAAGGAAAATTGCTACTGGCTTACGAGCGAACAAGTAAATTAAACAACAAAGGAAATCTTTAATTTCGAAATTGTTGCTTTCCTTGGATAACGGCAGAGCCCGATTTAGTCAATTTTTACTTCTAACTCAATACTGGCCGTGGAGTCCGGGATGGCAAAGAGCCCCACCCCTCCCCTTACCACAATCCCTAAAATTCTGAAAAACTGTTCCCCTCTCCCTACACTCTCAACAACAAAATGCAAAAACAAAATGGTGTATGTGTCGCCAGAAACGATACAAATTTTTAAAATAAAAAGAACAAACGGTAAACTGATCCTTACGGTAAGGAGAGACCAGAGAGGCTGAGACAGAAATGAGGTAAAAAAAAACATTATTTGTTTGTCGCTGTGGTTTTGCCGTAATAAAATTAAAAAAAAAATACTGTTTTGGCTTTAAAAAAGGAAAAGGTATTGCTCCGGATGTAAATACTTTTTCCAGGGGATTCCCCCTTTCTCTTGAAACTGAAAGTACATTCCCCCCGCATCGGATAAAGGTACTTCCCCAGGGGGATTCCCCTTTTCTCTTAAAACCGAAAGCCGTGAAAGCGCATTCTCCCGCCAAGGTCTTCAGTCGCGTTGTCGCACAGTTTTGCCACCCTTTATCTATAAACTTTATGACTTTGCCCTGAAGACCGTAAAATCATGTCTGCAGAGTATACGAAAGATCCGGCACTCTTCATTGGTTTGTCGCTATTATAGTTTTTGAATACAAATATATAGAGGAAAACTATTCCAATCTCGTTTCCAGAGTCCGCTTTGTAATTGTATGACCCTTGTCCAGCGGATCGTGCTCTCCCAATCTGAAACCGTTTTTAATGATTCATACAAAACGAAGACATTTCATTATTTATACACGACAAAAGGCACCAGCTGGCCGTTAGGAGTACTCCGCTATTGAAAAAGCAGACAAGGCCCTGGGGACGAGGTTGTCATGGCAACACACTGGCCTCGTTCTCAGGTTCCTCTCTTTTCATCAGAGACGTTTTATATTATATTTTTTCAATAAGCTTAGGATTAATTCTTATACGTTTTTGGACACAGTAAGGCTTGGATAGGAGTAATAAGCTCCTGGCTTGGAGAATTTCAGCCTTTTATCTCTTCCATTACAGTACATTACGGCAGTCCTCAATCAGACTTATCAACCTAACTCTGGTCAACTCTAACATCGTATAAAATAGTTCAACAGAAAGCGACTGTACATCATCATCAACGTCATCGTCATCATCATCATCATCATCATCATCTGTACGTCATTATAAGTCATGCAGAAAACTATCTAATTCCTTGGGTTCATCTTGGACAATGGTCTTAATTTTTCTGAACATCATCAACCGTATGTGCAAGATCAGTAAAAAGATAAGAGTATTGATGAGATTACCGAAGCTGATATGAAATACAGACGAAAATGGAGGTTCACTAAATGCATTCGGGTAGCCTGCAAAGCAGGCGTATTTGGGGGGCGAACAAGCGCTGAGTTAAACGGCGGACTGAGGCGAGTCAAAAGACGCCATCAAGGCTTCCGTGGGGGAGTCTGGTTGGAAGGCGAAGGAGGGGGGAGGGGCAGAATTAAGTGTTTGATCGTCCCAGCCCTCGAACCAAACACAAAATTCAGCACTCGCCCACCAGAAAACTGACCTGCAAAAAAAAAAAAAAAAAATTGCAGGCTAACATTCGGGACGCCTAGAAAGTGTTCCTTTCCCGTTAATAGAGGTCTCCATTTAGAAGGGGTAGATAAAACTGATACAAAGAGTTATGTTATATGTCAGGATTTTTGTATTTGTTGGATTGAGCTTCACGGTGACGCATTATAAGGCAGTAATTAGTTAATTTATAAATGCGATTATATACCTCCCTGCAGTGTCAGCTCATGAAGCTCTGTATTTTCACTTTCCATCCAAATGCGAAATTTACCTCCACCTCTGGACTACGTCATGTAGACCATATACGTCATGTAAACCTAACGTATATCGAGAGCTTCATGACCATATTTTGGGCGGACACAAAATAGACCATTTTATAGCTATGTGGGCCTGCTTAGTATCCTGGCCTTTATTTGAGTGAAAGTGAGGCTGGCGTTGACTTTGTTTTGACACAAACCTTTCTGCTTTTCGTATATAAATTGTGCTGAACAAAATAGGTTACCATAACAACAATTTTAATTTTTTGTTATGCTAAGTATAAGGAGGTTTATAAAAAGAAGGAAGTAGGAAAGTTTAAAGTAGGAAAAGTTTAATATGAAAAGTAGGAAGGTTTGAATCAAAACAAAGTCAACGCCAGCCTCGCATCCACTCAAAGGCCAGGCCACTAAGTAGACAACTGTAACTGGTTGGGCTATTGCAGGTTTTGAGGTTTCCGAAGCCGGGGGGGGGGGGGGGGGGGGGACTCCCTTATTTGGCCTAAACGGGGTATGTGTCGCCCAATAGGGTATGGTTTTCAGGGTCTTGCGTCTTACACAGGAAGGCGTCCCGAGTAAACTACGAGTGCACTTGTCATGGCTATCATCTTATTATGATGATTATAGTAGTTTAAATCACGAACTATTGCCACGATAGGTTTTGATTTTACGAAAGAAGTTAGCTGATGTTCGTGCAACATGGTTTGAATCATGTACAATTACCGAGACAGATGCAGCTACCACACTGCTTTACTCCGGGGCTTTACTATAAACCTTTTGAACGTGTTTTCCCAGCTGTGCGAGTAAAATATAAACGTGTCATACTAGCATTACTAATAGGCCATGATTTCGTACGATAAGACGGTTATTGCATGCATATTTCACTCTCGCCATAAAATAAGTTTTCGGCGGGGAAAATACTGTTTAGTATGCTGTACAAGGTGGTTCTATAACTGTTGAGTCTTAAATTAAGTCTGACCATTCACATAATTTTTAATTGCTGAGGTAATACTTTCTTGCGGTATTGTGTTATGCTCACTAGTTTGCGCAGTACATTTTGACAATCAGTTTTGAACGTGATATTTTTGTCTGTACTTAAGGTGTGCAGCACTATAAATTGCATGTCCCCTTTTTGAGATAACATAAAGGGTGGGCTGAAATAAGGCTAATCTTTCAGTGCAGTTAAAAATAGGTATTCTGATATCACACGACCGCCCCAACCACTGCCAACATTCTGTTCACAGTACAGCCGCAAAAACATGGCATTTTCGCTTCTTGCGACAGCTTGTGTGTTCTTGTGGCGATAGAACTTCTTGCGTCACTTCTTGCGCGTGCTTTATTTTTGGGCTGTACTGTATATTCCAAAGAAAATACATTTCTGCTAACGCCCTCGGGCACGTCACGAGGGGAATATATCTCAGAGATCTCCTCGTCAATAACCCTTACATATTCCAAGTAAACTGTATTTAATTCATTCATTCTGCTCTCGGCAGCAAATGATATGATACAAAGACAACGATTGTAAACCATGTCTTCCGATTATTCAGTACTCCAGAATATTCCCGAAGAATCCGCTCTTAAGGGGAGAGAAACTTGACTACAAGGTGGTTGCTATGGAAGAGTTCCAAAGGTCTTATAATCGGTTTCTTATCTTCCTCGGCTATGATTTTTGGTTACGTTCATTCTGTTAATGGTTCCATAAAACTTTACGAGACACAACCATATTTCGTAAGTCACGTGACCAGAACATAAAAACACTTAAAACTCAAAATAAAACCAATGTCAATGGCTTAAGAACATCCTAACAAAAAATCTGTAGCATGTATTTGTTAAAATTCACGTTATTGAAAAAGCGTATGACGTCATAAAGGTGTATTTTCATACAGTTTCTTTAATCAAAGTACAAAGCAAGGCTGATACACATTTACCACCTAGAACATTTAACGCGACAACGACATGATAGAGCCCAAACTGAAATCCAAAATGCTCAAATTCAAAAGTTTGCCAATTGACGCACGTCACAGCGAATATCATGTCGTTGTCGTGATAAAGAAAGTGAGGATAGATACAACCGGCATCCCTCAGCGAATACATCTTTTTGCTGCTCACCGTGCTGACGAGACTCAACCAGGTCGAAACAGCTGTCCACGGTTGCATTTTGGCTTTCAGTTTGGGCTCTATCGTGTCGTTGTCGCGTTAAATGTTCTACGTAGTATCAGTCTTGCTTTGTACTTTGTACTATTTTTGGCTGACTAGATCTTCTCCAGATCCTACGTACACCAGCAGCAATGATTTTCGTTTGCGGTCCTTTGCTTCTTATTTACTAGTTTCTTTAATAGCATTCCTTTCTCTCGCCTCTAAACGGTAATTCCATGCTACAGATGTTAAAAAAGTTTAATTGCTTATGATTCGCCAAAAAAATGGATTTTTATCTCTTTTCCTTTGAATTTTTTCATTCTTACACGCACTAGTTGCGCATTCGCAATGTCGATTTAGTGATGTCTTGTGTTCAGTTTCATAGTTTCCCATCATGTTAGCAGTTTATAACGCGTGAGAAATGCTCACTATGAAATAATATCCTAGCAACGACTCGACATAAGGTTCCTGACCCCCTCAAATCAGCGATAAACGATGTACGTCGCCGATCAAGGAATACGTACACTTCTACTGAAAATCGCCCAAAATACGTGTTATCCCATTTTTAATATCGATTGTGTCTCCATGTTGTCAGTTGAATTTTTGAATTTCACATCTGGCTACTGAAAAATCTTTTTTTACCCGACCTCCACCCTGTGGCTAAGCGTTGGCATGTTCATGATTCAAAGCACGATCTGAACTGAATCTATGGCAAATATCACGCTTTATTACACGACTAAGACAGTCAAAGGGCCTATAACTAAAATAAACCAATCAGAATGCTCGATTGCCGGTCCATTATTCCTAAGTATTGGACCGGGCATTGTCCCGAATTATCCAGCGCAATCCTCCCGCCGGCAGGAGTCGTGTAATAAATCTCTTATTAACCAAGCTTGCGGAATACATATATCTTATTGATCAAGCGCGAGGGCCGTACTGGGAGAATATCGGCCCTCGGTCTTTTCTGTACAGAACTCGCTGCGCTCGGTCCGTACTGTCACTGAGACCTCGGGCCGATACTCCCAGTACGGCCCTCGCGCTTGATCAATAAGATATATGTATTCCGCTCGGGCAACCTCTATGCGATTTTATCTACAGACCGGATTATGTTTAGCCTGCGCTTTTGTCTTCCTGATTCATACATTTAAGTTCATGACTACACTATATTTACACCAGCACGAACCATGAACGAAACTGGGGTGCCTCGAGCTCTACTTAATAAATATTAGCTGCGGTTAGACGTTTCACTTTTAGCTAGGTAAACTCGACTAGCCGCTGCACGCTGAATTGAATTACGCGTGCCACGACTATTGTTATTTCGATTTTACCTGGGTAAAAGTTGAAACGTGTAACCGCAGCTATTGAATAAACTACTGATCAACATTTATTTTAGTGGGAATAGAAATCTAGTTAACTAGTACTTCTTATGCATTGAAAAATAGGCGAGCGAAAAGTGTAACACACATGGTGAAACCTTGCTCCCGTAGGTCGGGAAAACTTAAAAAATATACTGTTTGATGGCTGATATTCACGCGCTCTCATGCACTCGATTTTCTACATTATATCCTGGTCTTTACCCAGGTGTCCCGGGTTCGAATAGTATACGCGCGTAATATAAGAAAGATGACAGCTAGAGAAATGTAGCCTGCTCCACGGGTGTAGACAGTGGGGGGGGGGGGGGGGGGGGGGGGGGGGCATAAAGGAAAATCACGATGCGAGCGAAAATAAAGGAGAGTTCTGATGAGAAGAAAGAGCGACTATTTTGTGGTATCTCCTCGTTTTTTCCGCTCGTTCACCAGCCAGTTTTTCGCTACTCCCCACGATCTTAATGCTTGGAAACCCCACAACACGAAAAATAAAATCGAGGTAACTTGTTCAGAATTCCCGCTTACAGCTATTGCAGCAACAAACTCAACAAAGTTTTGTACGGGGATGCTCCGCCCCTAGGTCCAAACCTACCCTTTAATAAATGAATGGAAACTGTGGTGCTGCGTCGGTGGGGGGATGAAACACGAGAATTTAGTTTTATCGACTGAGTCGATAAGGTAAATTGACCACCGTAAAATGATTCAAATAGCTGACGTTTCGAGCGCTAGCCCTTCGTTTTTGACAGAAAAGGTATGCCTTTCATATATCTTTCATTGAAAATGGTACGCCTTTCATATAGCCTTTACGTGCGTCTGCCTCTAAAAGGTACCCATTTCAGGTGCAGCATCCCCGCATAGCCCATTACAGGGAGGATAACACAAAGGATTTTGCTAATTACTAGTTATCCACTGGATAGTTATTGATCCTGTGGATAGCGCTATCCACCTTTTGAACAACCGGGGCCTGTACAGTAACTAATCAAATAAATAAAATAACCTTTGCGGCTGAGAAAATACTGCTTAGTATGCTGAACAAGATGGTTCTATAACTGTTGAGTGTAACAAATGTCTGACTGTTTAAACTTTAAATGCTGCGGTAATGCTATTTTGTGGTAGTGCGTTATGCTCACTTATTTGCGCAGTAAATTTTGTTAATTTTGAACATGATATTTTTATCTGTATTTTAATAAAAAGAATGCGCCCGTACTTGAGGTGTGCTTCATTATAAATTACACGTCGCCTTTTTTAGATAACAGAAGGGTGGGGCTGAAACAAGGCTAATCTTTCGGTGCAGCCCCAACACCCCAACACATTGCCAAGGTCATAATTAAAAAAGAAAAAAAAAAAAAGAATACCCTGTTCATATTCCAAAGAAAAAACACTTCTGCTGACGCCCTCGGGCATTTCACAAGAGGAATATATCGTAGAGATCTCCTCGCTTCAGATCAATAACCTTTACATATTCCAAGTTAACCCGTATTTCAATCATTCTGCTTTCGGTAGCAAATGATGTGACATCAGCAAAGTGAACGATTGTAAACCATGTCTTCTAATTATTCATGCAGTTCTCCGGAATATTCCCGAAGAATGCGCTCTTAAATCAGCGATAAACGATGCCGTAGCCGATCAAGGAATACATGTACTTCTACAGGAAAATCACCCAAAATATGCGTAATCTTTTTTTAATAACGATTGTGCCTCCATGTTGTCAGTCGAATTTCTGAATTTCACATCTGCCAAGCTATCTCAAAACTCAGCTGCCCCATCCCCACGCTGTGACTAAGCGTTGATATGTTCATGATTCAAAGCATGATCTGAACATCTATGACAAATATCACGCTGTATGTGATCTGCAAAACTCTATGCGATTTTACATCTACTGACCGGATTTTGTTTAGCCTGAACTTAAGCTGTATCCTTCCTGATTCATACACGCATAAGGTGTTGTGCATGTCTACGAACCATGAGCGGACGGAACTGGGGTGCATCTGCTTAAATATTAGCTGAGGTCACACATTTCAACTTTTACCTTGGTAAATTCTAAATAACAATAGCCGCTGCACGATAAATTTGAATTACGCGTGCCATAGCCATTGTAAATAATAAATAAATAAATAATTCTCCTACAGCGGCTGTTCAGTAATGATAAAAGAATGCTGTTGACGGCAGCAGGATATGTGCAGGCAGAGTCAGATGCCTATGGTGAGTTTCTGGTACAGTGTAACCATACAAATCAGTCGAAAGCATAACTTGACTGAAATTTTCCTGTATGGTAAAATGCGGCATATAATGTGAAATGCGGCATGTAATTTGGTTTTGAACTTAAAGGTTTATAGGGTTTAATTGATCGCTGAATAATCACTTCCGTCCTCGGTTAATGAAAGTGTAGATTCTTTTAATTCCAGTGCCTTTTAATTTCGCTGATTTTCTATAAAAGGCGGTGGCACACGTATCTAATCAAGCTAATCCAGCAAAACTCGGCAGTTGATCTGAAGAAGAAGATGTAAGGAGACGCTCAAAGCCAGACTATAAGAACTGACAGAGTGAAACGATGAACCGTCTAATTTCAATTCTTTTTTTCTTGGTCTTTTGGGGGTACAATCTTCAATTGGAAATATTGGACGACCAGGACTGAGGCAAGTCACACCAACGAAGGCGATACGAGATGGTGAGTTGAAACCAATTGAAACAAAATTTATCGTTTCTATGACAAGACACTAAATTTTCGGCCTTACTATAATGGCTACGCAGCTGAGGCTGCAAGAGAAGATTGTTTGCTTCCAGAGGCCATACGATCCCTAAAAAAATGTCGTGTCGCCAGCACGCGGTCGACCAAGCATAGGCATATCTTACGAAACAAAGGCGATGTTTCGCTTATCTATATGATTGGTTATGTCACGGTAACATTGTAGCCGTTGTTGTTATATTTATTTAGCACAGTTAAAAAGAAAACAAGGAACACCATAAAATCAAAATTACATAGCTATGATATAATACGGATTTGCTCTTATAAGCTATAGTATCTGATAAACCATGAAGATTGAGTCCCTCTGTGAAATCTAACCATTCAAAATTAATAGTGCATGGTGCTAAATGTAGTGTTAAAATTTCCTGCCTGGCTCCTTACAAGCAGACAGGTGTTAACCGTTTTGTGAACATGTTTTTAGTTCTAAAAGGTATCCCCTCAAAAAAGGAAACTGCAAAGGGACTTGCCAAAAACCTGCCTTTTCTGGCCCATCATCGCCGTACCAGTCCATCGGTCCACATTTTCCCAGGGCTCCCGAGTCGTCCAAAGCCTAAGTCAAGTGGCCAAAAGGTGTACGATGTTGTCTTCATCATCGACGACTCAGGCTCCATTCCTCTTGACAAGTTTAAGGAGGGCTTAAAGGCTTTGAGAATTCTTATCCAGAAAAGTAGCGTGGGCACAAAATTTGCTGCAATAAAGTACTCTACTTTGGCCAAGCTTTTCTTCAAGTTTGTCTCTCCAGATCAGGCAAAACTAAAACTGATGAATGTTGCACATAGCAATGGCCTAACTAACACTCAAGCAGCTCTGAAAATGGCTCGGGAGGATCTGTTCCTAAATCCCGCAGTCTCGGGACACCGTCCATTAGCGGGTCGAGTCGCGGTGTGACTGATGGCAACTCAAACGTCCAAAGGCATCAGACGGTACACCAGGCCAACCTGCTCAAAGGTATTGGGACAAAGGTTTTCGTCATTGCTGTGGGAAATTACGGAGCGTCAGGACACCAGGAAATGAAGAATATCGCCAGTTACCCTTATTCAGATCACTGGTTTCGCGTTGAAGACTTTACAGCGTTTCGCCAAGTCGCTCAACGTATTCAGTAGCTAACTAAGTTTTAAGCGGTGAAATCTCAGCGCGCAAGTTCAAAGCTGAGACTGGAAGCAAATCTCAATTTTACTGGTCAATAATGCAAGGGATTAATTATGATCGGGACTAAGAAATAAACAAGAACACTAGCTTACCAGAGAAAGGTATTTTTGATTCGGTAGAATGATGCTTTCACTCAATATCGTATTTTCAGGATCATCAGGGCCAAGCTTGCTTTATTAGAGCAGTTTTCAATTGAGTGTCGTAAAACCAAAACCAAAGTAATTACTCTGACCAATCACAGAAGTTGTAAACAATTCATTGAACCAATCAGAGCTCGAAGCAATTACATGTCGGCGGCGCCAAGCGCGGGAAAACTTGTGCGAGAAAGTCACGAGTGGTTTTTGTTTTACTTCTGAATGGTCGAGAAAGTGGCACAAGATCTTTTAGCAAGAGATTATAATTGTCCAATTATTTTCTCTTGCTTTTAGCCAATCACAAAGCGTAGCAATGCAAAACCAAAGCAATTGTGTAATTACTTTTGACAATCAATAGAAAACTGCTCTATCTGGAAATTTAATTAATTGTAATCCACTTCCATCCTTGCATACCTGCACTTCATCCTAGTTAAACTACTGCTTCTGTTTTGCTCGATATAATCGTTTTATTCAATTATAAGTTGTATATTTGATGGTATTTGGCGATATAACATGGAAATAAGGAATAAAAAAAGCAATTTTGTTATCAGTTCGGCAAGACAGTGTCCCTTTACGGATTTCATTACAGACTAACAGCCAGAAACTCATTTACACGTCATACTGAAAGGTTTGGTACAGATGCTAATGCCTGGTACATGTAGTCGAACCTCAGGAATAAGGACACAGTGCTATAGGGACCAAAAGTACAGTTCAGTACCACATTTAATTCCCACTAAGACAATAAAGAAAAATATATATGTCATTTTCTTTCAACCAAACTGAAACTGAATATATGTGTACTGATCTCTCTGACGTAGAACATTTGACAATTTTTCAACCATTACACATGGAATAAACCAAGGCGTCTGTATCAACGAGTGACTTTTTGCTTGAACCGTGAAAGCTGTCCATATTTTTCACGCTCTCTTTGAACTACATGGTTTTATTACTGGCAGCGATAAAACGCTAAGATACCCGAGAATATACAGTAATTTGATACAGTAACTTTCTTGAATCATTATTTATTTTTGTCACCGATGACGCTTACGATGCTGATCCTAGCAGTACGCAGGACTAGGACACATGTTGCATATCAACCTAGTCTCTTGTAGCTCAGTGGGTAGAGCGTCCGACAGATTAGTAGCCATACTACAGTTACCTATAGAAAATTTAAGAACTTTAATTCATCTAATTTTCGTAACAATATTGCACATCAAAATTAGCAGATCATAGGTAATTATGATAACCCAAACGATATGTGGGAAGCCTGGAAAACACTGTTCCTTTTTTGTGTTGACAAGCATGCCCCTTTAAGGTCGGGACACACGAGGGGACTAGTCCCTGCGACCAGTCCCTGCGACTAGTCCCGGGAACCAAATCCCTCCGTGTGAACTGCTAATTTTCGGCAAAAAATCTAGTCGCAGGGACTGAATTTTGGTCCCCGCAACTGGTCCCACAAATTCAAACTGGTTTGAATTCGTGGGACCAGTCCCAGGGACTGGTCCCCTCAAATTTTGCTTCATCCCTTCGTGTGAACAGTTCGTGAGACTGGTCCCTGTGACGAAATGAAAATGAACCAATCGCTGATCAGCATTTTAAGCTCCCATAATTCTGTACGTTCTTCGTTTCAAGATGGCGGCTGAGGGACGTCAGTAGTTATTGTTTTTTTAGGGGTTCTATGCAGCAATATACAACACCTAAAGAAAAACCTTTATCGAAGTATGGTCGAAGAAGGAGATTACGAACACTATCAACACTCCATGCATGGTGAACACGGTTTGTCCAGTAACGCTCAGAGCTGACTGATACACTTTCAGCGGTTAATTTAGTAAATTTGGTTTCTCTGTTGAAAATTGCTCTTTTTCCATCTCCATAAAGCGATATTCTTTTTTAAAAATCGTCATAAATGTTGCTATCTTGTTGTGAAACAGGTCCCAGCGTGTAAACCCTTTAAGGGAATGGTTCCCGCGATTCGTCCCATCGCGTAAACTCCTACAGGAGACCAGTCCCTGCGACCGGTCCCTGGGACTGGTCCCCTCGTGTGTGCCGACCTTTACGTAATAAACGTGTTCGCCCGTGCAAATCACCTTGGATTACTTCGCAACTTAAAAAGCGTTTGCATGCAAGAGATATCCTTAAGTTAAAAGCCAGTCGTTCTGGTGATGCGAACGACTGGCGGAAATTCAAAACACTTCGCAATACGGTAAACAATGAAATTAAACGTGCGAAAGAATGTTACTATAAGCATGCCCTCAGTGAGTACCAAGGCGATCCACGTAACACCTGGCGAATTGTCAATGAGCTTATATCTAGGAAATCACACAATTCTGTCATAAATGAAATTAAGCTCCCCTGTGGAAATTCTATTTATGATTCTCATGAGCTGTCTAACGCCTTTAATGATCATTTTTCTTCTATTGGGCCTAAGTTAGCAAATAATATTCATGCCAATGAAGATAATTCTTCACATTTGGATTATTTAGCTGACACTGGTCACTGCACATTCGAACTAAAAACGACAAGCGTCTCCAAGGTCCTTCCGCTTTTATCGAGATTATGTAAATCAAAATCTGCTGGTTTGGACAAAATATCTGCGACACTCTTGCGCGAATGTGCTGATTTAATAGCTGAATCGCTCTGTACTATCTTTAACCAATCTATTGTTTCTGGAATTTTCCCGGATGAATGGAAACTTTCGAAAGTCGTCCCCTTGTTCAAACAGGGCAATCGTTCAGATCTAAATAATTACCGCCCAATTTCAGTAATTCCAGTTGTAGCTAAGGTCTTCGAGAGAATCATTTATGATCAACTCTATAATCACCTTACTGAACACAAACTCATTTCTAGCTTCCAATCGGGATTTCTATCTCTTCATTCTACTGTCACTGCATTACTTGAAGCTACTGATAGTTGGGCTTACAATATTGACCAGGGTATTACGTAATGTAAACGCAGTCGTTTTCTTGGATTTAAAGAAAGCCTTTGACACCGTCGATCACGATATTCTTTTGTCTAAACTTATGAAATACGGTGTCTATGGCACAATCGAGTTGCGGCAGGCTGACTCCCTTAGAGCATTCCGGGCTGGCTGCGAGCGTTTCTTCTCATCATGAAAATTTAGAATTTTTACACACGGCACTCATGTAAAGCAGGTTTTTAAATTTTCGCATTTAATATTATTGTTGTATAGTTATTGATTATTAGAGTAATTTTAGAGTAATGTAGTTCTAGCTATTATATATTTTATAATAATTCTGTATATAATTAGGTTTTTATAATTGTGACTGATGAGTTTACCGTGTCTAAATAGAGTTATCCTATCCTATCCTATCCTATCCTATCCCATCCCATCCCATCCCATCCCATCCCATCCCATCCCATCCCATCCCATCCCATCCCATCCCATCCCATCCCATCCCATCCCATCCCATCCCATCCCATCCCATCCTATCCTATCCTATCCTATCCTATCCTATCCTATCCTATCCTATCCTATCCTATCCTATCCTATCCTATCCTATCCTAAGTTAAGACAATGAACAGCAGAAACCACAACTACAAACCAATGAGAGGTGCCGGATCTGTGACAAAGATCTGGATCAGTAGAAAAACTTGAATAAATGTAAAATAACACGGCAAACTGATCCTTACGGCGAAGAAAAGCTTGAGGCAAGAAAAATAAAGTAAAATAAAAGATATATATTTTGTGCCCGATATTTCGGTTTGAAACACAAACCTTCGACGGGGACTAAAATAAAAATGAGTATATACGTTAATATCGTTACAATTTAAAAAGTTTAAAATATGGAACCAAGAAACATGATAGGTTACTACATTGACAGGTAAATAAAGAAGCGTCGCATGATAAATAGACAAATATGATAGTAGACTAAATAATGACAGGCAGTTTTGCTAAGATAACATAATTAGTGCAGTTCATCGCGTTTATTAATACCCGACGGTTCTAGTGTTTTTGCTTTGATAAAGCATTATGTAAATACATAATGTCAAAACATATACATTATGTAAATACATGAATGTAAATACATTATTAAATACATTTGTAAATACATTATGTAATAGCTGAATTTTTGAAAACGTGGCTAATGAAAATTACAGCAATTTCACTACAACAAACTCGAACAAGGCTTTCTATTACCCCGAATAGCCCGAAAATCACAGACAACAGAGAGGAAAGCGAAAGGAAGCGAGAGCGAGAGAAAAAAGACCAACAATAGGGTTTTGTTTTTATATTGTAAACTTTTAGACATAGTTTTTGAACGACAAAAAATAACGAGAAACACACTCCCACGTTCTTACTCAGAGGGACCTGGTTTTCAAAAATCCAGTGCATACATATATTTTATTTTTATTAATGTTTCGCGGTGTTCCGGGCTGTTCCGGGCCGTTCCGGACTGTTCCGGGGTGTTCCGGGGTGTTCCGGGCTGTTCTGTGCTGTTCCGGTGTTCCGCGGTGTTCCGGGCTGTTCCGCTGTTCCTGGTTTTACCACATGCCGGCTGTGGCAGCATTTCGGTCTACAGCGGTGAACGAAGAAACTCAAACTTCAAAAAGGATACTGAAAATATCTCCTCATCGAATACTGCAAGCTGTTTTTGGCTTTTTGTTGTGCTTTAGTGGCTTCATTCCGAAACTCATGGATGAGTTTGAATTTCAATCGCACCTGACAAATTTTCAGCGTGAGCTGCAGCAAGAGCTGAGCGTATTTGCGAATACGCAAGAATTGTTTTCAGGGAATCCACTGCAAGAACAAAAATTTCGCTGAGGAATCAAGGTACACTTTTAGCGTAATTCTGTAGCCTCAAGTTTGTTCTTTTTAGAGCCACTGCCACAAACGATAACTCTGAACTTAAGTTTTATATAACTAGACAAGAACTTGATCAAACTAAGCTAGCTTAGCAGTTCACCGATGGAAGCCGTTTCAAGTTGTTTTGCAGCTTTATGTTTTTCATAGAGAAGTTTTCTTACCAAGAAAGGTACTCTTTTTTCAATGCTGAATTAAATTGTTAAAGTTAAACGAATTTGCCAAGTTACTCGAGTTTTTACAACTTACAGCCTAAAAGCTAAATACCAAAACAATAAGCATGTAAGCTTTTATATAGGTGGTGGCATGTTACGTCATCGCCGCCATGCTGGTGGACATAAACAATAGTTCTCTCATTAGCTTTTTTGTTCGACCACCAGCATTTGTTCGTTTCACTATTGTTATCTATGTCTCTAGAGATTGGTTGCAAACCACCTATACTCAAGAAAATTGTCAATGCTTTTTGATTTGCGGCTAATCAGTTTTTCCTAAAGTTATAGTTATTTTCTTCGAAGAGAGTTTTTGTAACCTGACATGTTAACCCATTTAGCTCCAAACGTTTTCTCTGGATAATTTTTAATGTAGAAAACAACTTTTGTTAGCGGATACTAGACTGATGCTGGGACTCTCAAATTTTGCGGTCCGTACTGTAAAATACGGATCGGAAAATTGACCAATCATAGCGCGCGTACTAACTGAGAGATATAATAATGGGGCTGTTATACTTTTAGTAATAAACTATCTATCCATTGAGAGGCAATGCATTTATGGAAAGCGGGTTTCAATATTAGTAATATAGATGACTGTATAGATTTTAACTTCTTGTTTGAACTTTAATCGGTGTTAACGGTAATGGTTTCTATTAAATCATATATTTCTGTAAACCAGGACGAATTTTTACCGTCGTTAAATAAAGATCACTCAGTCCTTACATAAAAATCCAAATTTCGAAAGCGTAACTGTTAAACTCTTGTTGCCATGGAAACATCAAGTCACGTGAACAATGAAATGGAATATCAAACAGACCTTATTCGCGATAGCCGCCATGTTGGTTTTATATTATTATGCAAATTTACCACGTGATTTCTGACGGGGGCAAACAACTCAAACTCGGGAGATTTCAAACCAGTTGTTTATTATGCTGATATGTTTTCGGAGTCAGTACAGTGTTAAAATAGTTAATATATGCGTAAATTTAAGTTATTTTTGTCGCTTTAGTAACAAGTAAACCGTCTGCGTAGTTAACAAAACTACAAGTCAGATATAGAACAACCATTCCTAACTTATAATTTAAAAAAATCATAACTGCCAACTATATAGCTCTCAAATATGACTTTTACAAGGATACTTCACTGTTAGAAAGAACCGATCTTCCGAAAATTGTAGTTCCATTGTTTGCCCCCTGGCAGAGCACTGGAAAATTTTCATATGATGTTGCCACCAATTAACATTGCGGCTATCGAGAATAAGGCATATTGTCGCCAGATAAAATGTAGCGCCCCATCCCGTGCTGTATAGGTTTAATGGTCACATTGTGGATTTTAGCGATCCACAGTCGGATTCAAACGGTTACAACTACATCACAGGACAAGAGTTAACTCGTCCATTTGACATAAATGTTATTGAAAATTTCTAGCACTTGTTGCCTTATTTCTCGTATTCGCCAAAAATAAACGATAGGATTAAGCGACGAGTTTAGAAGTATAATGGTATATGATATACTAAGGATGAGAAATGTGGAGCTGTTAACTCCGAAAGCAAACTGCAACACCAGTGCCACAGAATATGGAACATAACAAAATAACATAATACTGTAAATCATAAACATGTTCTTGGCCGACTTTTTATAAACTAGAAGATTAAAATACTTTGGCTGAGTTGCTTGGCTCTGAGCTTGGACTCGAATTGTTCGTCGCTGTCGTAAGCCGAAGAAGATCTTCATATAGCAGAAGAAATTTGTTATTGCACATAGGCAGTTTGCAATAGCTCCGAAAACGTGGCTCGCTTTTCTGTTAAGAATCCACGAATACGCCCATACGATTCCTATGAGCCACTCGAAGGCAAGAACCACAACAACTCGTTTGACTTTAACGATCTCTTTGTATCGAAGCTTGAGACGAAAAGCGAGATATCTGTCGACAGCGATTGCAGTAGCAGTCATAAGTGAAATTGACGCCGTGACAAACGCTATGGCAGTAGTGGGTGATAAAAGTGCACAGTAGAGCGATGGATCTTCAGTTGTGGTGGCGAACATTAAGCTGAAGTGCAATGGTACAACGACCAGTCCAACAGCAAGATCCGACAACGCCAAACTGCTGAAGAGTGCTTTGGATGGAGGGTGTATGACTTGGCTTTTTCGTAATGCAACCAAAATAAGGGTATTTCCAATTGACGAAGATAAGAACACTATGGCGTCAAGCGCAATGATGAAAACAAAAATATTTTTGGAGAATTCTTGCAAGAATGAATAGCGAAGCAAATTGGGCGGCGAGCATCGTAAAGTCTCGTTCATGGCTGTTAATATTAGATTGAGAATCGGTTCTGCTCTTTTGTTTTTGATATGTCTGTTGTTTCATTTTTAAGTTATCGACAGGTGAACTGTCTTTAAAATGGAAATTTGTATTCAATAATGAAAGTGAATAAGAAATTAAACAAAATGTTCGGCTTGAAATACTTTTAATATTGGCAGCAGGTGATCCCCGGATCAGATTCTTATAATAGGAAATATCCAGTGGTAAAAATGAAGCAATAATACAAAACGCTTTTTTGGTTAATAACTGAAACCATTAGAGTTTTTGGAAAGTTTTCTCAATGGGACGTTATTTTTTTAAAACACATCTTACCGGATTCATGGCCTTTCGGCTAAACTTTGATCAATCTTTATAAACACTTCTACTTCAACATTTGTCACATTTTTAATCATTTGTTAAAATAACAACGCATGCAGTTTACCAATTATCGAATGCCGTGCTAATAATAAAGAGCAAAAATACAATGTCGACTTCAAAATTTGTCATATTTTTAATAATTTGTTAAATAAAAACGCGTGTAGTTTACTAGTTATTGTATGCCGTACTAAATATAGGAGCAAAAATATAATGTCTAAAGTTTACATATGCATGCAATAAAAACGCTCAGGGACACCAGCCAAATTCATGCACCAAGGGCTTTAGAAAGTCGTTCATGTTTCTTTTGATGATTTAATGTACGTCATTTCAAGAGATATTTGTATCAATTGTCAATTCTCGATCTGTTCGGATGCCTCAGCTGAAAATTTAACCGGCCGAAAGTAACAGGAGCGAAACCTTTTCTCCGAAATAGTTAGCCAAGCATCATGAAATCGATTTCCGAGAATTCTATTTGATTCCCGAAATTTTTAGCTGGACTTTCTGAGAACCAAAAAATAGCATTTTTCATCTTCTCGGAAACGTCAGGCGTAGTTTTTATTAGGTTCGAAAGCGTCAGTTTACATTTCTGGTTTTCCATCTGTTTGTCTTCCGGAAATCTGAGGGGCGGTATAAGCATCCCCTAAAAGATATCTAGCCAAACAATTCGTTGGGTGCCCCTGAAAATGATTACTTGCACGGTTTCCAAGCTAATTATTTTAGGCCGTGAAAAGAAACAAGTAAACAAAACCTCAGAAACGTTTTTTGAAGTTAAGTTGGTTTCACTACTCAGCAAACTACAGAGCAAACCACAGGGAGCCAGACTCAAAACCAGAGTCGTCAAGGACAAAAATATAAGGATTTGTAGTAAAGTCAAATCAGAAAAATGCCGTTCAGAATCCATAGAGCCGCCAAACAACAGATAGACATTATTTAATGAGGTACATGTATGAACACTTTATGGGTTGTTTATTTCAATATAATTTTGATATTTTATCAAACTCACAATAAAATCCCATGCAAATCCTTATATTTTTGTCGTTGAGGACTCTCGTTTGTGAGTCTGGGCTTCCTATGGTATAACCGGAAAAATAAAAACTGAATTTATTCAATCAAGTCGTATACTTAACTGACATCAGTGTACTGCAATTCATATAAAATAGATAAGTGCAATATCATTTACAAATCCAAGTCCTTAATGTAACACGCAACATTGGTGCTGAAACGTGAAGTGCCCCAGCGAGATAAAAAAAACGCTTCACTGCACTAATAAATGATTCACGACAAAAAGATAAACGGATAAAGTGCATTTATTTCTTATGGTTTAAAAATGGTGTTTAACTTTTATACTATTAGTTATGTTCGTATAAATATATTCAGAACAGGTGATTATACTCACATGAAACCTGCGCCATACAAGTACAACAATCATAATCATGGCGAAGGAATATTTTTCCCACGTTTCAAATTTCCTTCATTTGCTGCTTTCATCTGTACATTGTATGGAGAAGTCGGTCGCGCCCATGCCCACCTGGGCACTGAACTCGTCTAAGTCGCCTTGTTTTGAAGTCTTATTTTATCTCAAGTTTCTTAATGGCGCTAATTATCTTGTTCAATATAATTGCAATAAGGATAATCTGAAAATATCATTTTGCCGGTGACGACAGCGAGAAAAAAAAGGAATGAAAGTTAGTGTTGATTGAAAATTTGAACCGTTTTCGAATGGGGTCGTAAGTTTGCTTAACCTAGAGTAAACACAGCCTCCTTGACTTCCAGTCTTGTCGTGTTTTTTATCGATTAAAATAAGTTATTCAAGATGAATTAGATTTTATTAATATTACTATTTTGCACTTGACAATATCTCCGAATTAGCGTGTCCAAATGATCAACGCGACTTTCACGAGGCCGGCTCTAAAAAATCACCAAACTTTCACTAAGCTGAGAAGTAAGGGATAAAAATATAGAAATAAATTAGTCATCGAAAGTTACGAAATTTGGATGACCGTTGGATGAGATCGTGAAAATTTGAATGGATTGGTTTACTACAAGCTGGGATTTTGACAAAAAAACTGATAATTGAAACCATGGTCATTCAGACTCCCTTACACTGTTGCGGGTTATTACTTTTAGGAATGAGATTAACCACATCCACAAAAGACTTAAAATCACCAACACGGAACAAATGATTTTGGTAAGGAACGCTGCATATATCCCTCATCTCCTGAATGGCTGCGGTACTGTACCTTCCAACGGCTAGAACGAAAACCTCGACGCCCGCAGCCTTCAGTAAATCGGCCTGCGGTATTGTTTGGGTTTTGTTGATGTTTGATTGCCCATCAGTCATCACCAGCGCTGAGCGACCGCCCCCTGGAGTAATGCCCGAATTTGGATTTTCGAACAGCTGGATTCTAGCCAATCGCAGGGCAGCTTGAGTGTTGGTTGCGCCCCCGGTATATGGCACGTTAAGCAGCTTTTGTCTGGCTTGGCATCCCAAGACGAAAGGGAATAGGATGTTTGCGCTGCTAGAAAATTTGATAGCGGCATAATCAGATCTATCTCCTTTTCTGTCAATCATCATTCGTAACGCTGTTACACCTTGCTGAAAGCTTTTGTTGCCTATTGACCCAGAGCCGTCTATGATGTAAGCTACGTTGTACACATATGTGTCAGCGGAGCTTGGAGGTCCATAGATCCCTTTTGGTCTACCGAGGAAATGCTTGGCTATGTTGTTAGCGGTTTCATCTTTAGGCGGAATTGTCTTTAAAACTAAAATAAAATTGAAAACCATCAGGTGTTACTGAAATTCGACAATGAGAACAATAAAACTGTTATCTCAGAAGATCGAGAATCGATTTATTAGGGGTTGTTTAATCCGTAAATAATTTTTTTTTGCAGTATTTATTTGTTTGTTGGCCATAAATTAAAAAAAAATAAACAAATCAGGAATCAATCATATTTAGCATGCGCTATCCTGTTTGACCTTTTCAATCCCCATGTCAAACCTGAACCAGGTAACGCGGGATGCCATAAACATACAAGAGTTAACTGACACTCCCAAACTTGTGTGGCCAGTCTCCTGGAATCCTTATCATTTTTATACCAAACTATGTAATCTTTAACCACCTATATTCTAACCTAAACCTAAATCTGTACACACTTCAGACGTAACCCTCAAATCAGTCTACCCATTTTCGAACAAAATGGTTCAAAAACTATATCCATTAGGGCCTTACATACCTATAACGCTTATATAAGGGACCCATAGGAAAGAATATATAATGAGCTTAAGTACCATCATAGCTGGGCTTGACTGGTTTTCCTACCCAAACTTTTGCCATAGAAATTTGAACAACCAGTCCACAAAGAACTGCTACAAGGATCACTCGACTCATACTTTAGTTGTCTTCAGGGTGATAAAGTGGAAGTCTTCTTTCTCTTGTGTGTCAATACTGCTTGAGCTTGTTGGTTTTCTTGCTTTTATAACAGATGTCAAGTCATAAAACAAGCATAACTAACACGATTTTGTTGAACTTTTGGCCTTTAGTGACGTACAATACTAATCTCATTTATATCCGTGACATCAAACGATAGAGGATGATCCTGTATTGTGAAACATTAGGTTTGTTTATACAAGATCAGACGTGATAACTGATAACAACTGATTGTATACGACCCCGCCACCCTTCATAAAAATAACTAGAACGTAAAGATAGAAAGAAAGACCGAGAGAAGGGAACGCAAAAATTTCGAATTTAAAAATATATTGATACTGAATTCTCTATATTCAGCTTCACTAGCTCATACGTTTACCGTCCGGAAGTTTTCATGTGTTTGTGTCTTCGTTTCAGCTGATTCAGTATGGAGGCATCTAGTACGGAAATTTGCAATTTGACAAAAACGGTCGTGAACATTGCTTTCAGAAGATTTATTCGATTAGTCACGTCACATCCAACGGGGAATCTCGAAAAGCAGGGTTTAGGAGTCAAGAACAAACATCCGGACAACAACAGAACGAAACAATTCTTTTGCGAGTTAATTTTGTTTGGTCATTTTCATTTGGCTGTAGCGAATCTCTTGTAAGCGACCTGGAAAGCAATCTCGTTCCCAGGGTCTCTCTTTTTTTTGCCAGGAAAGGTGGTCATTATCAGATAGACTCAAAATACAGTGTTTTCGACTGAAAAACGTTTAAACGGGATTCGAGTTGCTGGAGGTAGAGTCCAAATGACTGAGAAATAATTCAAACTGGATGTCCCATGATAACACGAAAGGATTATCAACTGAGCTGATAAGGTAAATTGTCAACCGTAAAGAGACCCCCCCCCCCCCCCCCCCCCCCCCCCCCCCCCCCCCCCCCCCCCCCCCCCCCCCCCCCCCCCCCCCCCCCCCCCCCCCCCCCCCCCCCCCCCCCCCCGCCACCGATACAGTTTCTTCAGAAGCTAACCCCTTTATGGATTTCGTAAAGATGCTCGTTGAATGGAGATTGCTGCTTGCGAGTGTGATCGCAACAAGAGTAATCACATCGTGCCGGGCCCGGCATTTTTACTGGAACGGTTTTAGAACGGTATAACTGAATACCTGTAAACTAAACGTTTTTGAAATCACGTAAGTTTTATTAGAGATTAGCTCTTTGTCTCAGCATCAGAAATGTGTGTGGTTAGTCCTTGAAGGGTCAAGGTCAATTTCAGAAACCGCCCGGGCCAGCCGTCACGCGCCTCGAGCACAAAGCACCCATCAATGATCTTGGAGATGTCACAGGAATGTCAGAGACGTCTCAGCTCATTATAAACCCCCTTAACCCTTTCACGTCCAAGAGCTTCCAGAATAACATCCGAAATATATTTTTTAAGGTATGAAAAACAAACAACACTATAAGAAAGTGTCAATGAAGAGCTTTCATTAGAATGGCCACTCACATGCTTAAAGGTTAGAACCACAATACACAACAAAAGGATTGCTGCTGGAAGGCAACGGCTACATCCCACAACAAATAAAAATAATCAAAATCATCATCGTTATTGAACCTCCTCGTGGAGAATGGGGCCTTTGATCAGTTTTCCTCTTGCCATGGGCTGAAACCTAACCTCGCTCTTTCTCGTTCGACAGTTTACACCATGTCTATATACGCCATGTAGATAGAAATGTTTTTAATTTGTAGCTAGAAACACGACCCCACAAGCAAGACTTTTGCTTTAACCTATATTGTGTATAAATAAAGGATGTTGTTGTTGTCGTTGTCTTTCTCTGCCGGCCCCTCCTATACGGGCCGGGTGCTCATATAAGCGCAATCTTCGATCCAGCGCCTGCATCGAATTTTTTCATGTAGTACAGTCAAACCTCTCCTTAAGGACACCTCCATAATACGGACACCTCTCTATTACGGACACTTCACTTGGTCCCGTCTATTAAACGGACACCTCTATAATGCGAAAACACTTTGATTCTGTTCCTTTGTGTCCGTATTGAGGAGGAAGACTGAATCTAAAGTGCAAAGCACTTTTATTGGTCTTATTTTTCATTGGTCACGTTTTTAAAATGCCCAAATAAGCAACTCACGTACTTGAACCGATACATTTATTCTTCACATTTGTATGCATCAATAATTCAGTACACAAATACATATCCTTTGTACAAAATTATCCGTGGTAAGGAAATTGGTTATACTTTGAAGTTCTTTTGAACACTTGAACATGTTTTTAGAAAACATCATTTTAATTTCACCTGAAACAACTGCTTCTCTTCGCTATTTTTTCCTGATAAATATCAAAATAAGAAAAGTTATTTCCATAATTTGTACTACAGCCTTTCTTTTCCTTGTAAAATTCGCACAAATTACCTCCACGTGACAGCGGAAATATGGGAACCATAATTTGCACTCTGTGCTTGTTGTTTCTTCTTCTTATGTTCGTTTTGTGGTGAGATCCTTCTTTCATCAATAAAATAATGTACTTTTTGAGTAATATAACTGGTATGTACACATTTGGATAAATAAATAATTTACTTAATACTGTATATAATTTTCTGTACTTTTGACTGAATACCGGTAAGCACAAATTTTCTTTGCGGATTGAAAGTTTACTGCTACGTATACTTATGGTGCTTATGTAAGACAAAAATGTAGGATGTCCCATATGATTTGTGTGCAATCGTGCTGGTGGCGTAGGCTTACTAGGCTACGTGGCTTATAACTCGTAATAAAATGCTCAAGGAAATGTGCGCGCTATGATTGGTCAAACCGAGTTCATTATTACTCGATAAAGCACGCGCGTGAACGTCGGGCGCGTGCACTAAAGCACTAGCGGGCAAGCAAGCTCTGATCTACTGATTCGGTTAATCTGGGAATAAGTTCGTGTTCCAGTATCCTGTATGATGCCTAGTGATGTTGGATGATGTCTAGTTCCATTAGATGATTTCTAGGGAAGTTGATTAGGTCTAGCAACGTGCGATGATGTGTAGTGATGTTCCATGACGGGTAGTTAGGATTGGTGGTGGTTTAGGGGACAACATTGTTATTGATTTTCAATTTGGTGTACTGGAACACGAACTTATTACGCGTTAATCTCGTACCCAGATCTCTCACGGTCAGCATGAGTAAGATCTGGGTACGAGATAATGATTCGGTTTTTCTCGCGAGTGTCGTATGTCAGCGTGAAGTCGCGAGTTATGGGGAATGGGGAGAGCTCCCCGCCGCCCGCACTCGACACTCGCGAAATCAGAGGGCCTGCTTATACTCTACTAAAGCATGCTCGTGACGAAGGCGCGTAAAAACCTCGATCTGACCAATCGTATCACGCGAATTTCTTGGAACCTTGCTACTGAAACCCCAATTCTTATTTGCTCAATAGGAACTGCGAACGGATTTTTCTTAAGTTTGTATAATCTAAAGCTAAAGTCTGAAAGAAATGTCATGCCATACGATATCACAATATCCGCCATGTTTTACTTGAAAACTGTGGATTCAAAAAAATGATGTGAATTATCCTTTATCTTTATACAAAATTTTCCCAGGCAGTTCAACGGTTGCCTGGATATTTATAAATATATTACGTCTATTGTAACTTGCAGGGAACATCAAAAATTTTCGTCCCATCCTGACATATCATCTGGCGGTACATCCATATCCTTTGCGTAATGATCGAAATTACTGTAATCTGTGGCGCTTTTGACCTGATAAATAAGCAAGTGAAACTCGTTAAGGCTGCAGGGGAGAGCAATTACAACTACCGACAACTACCGGCTCGAGTTTCTGTAACATGCTTGTACAGTGAGTTTTTGAATTCTCTATCAAGTTCAATTCTCTTGGATGGGAACATCAACATTTTCTATAATATCATCATATTTGGGTGGAAAAAATGTATTAATTTTACAACTCAATTGAGGAAAATGAAAGAGTTAAAATAAGCATTAGATATGATTAGATATGTAGAACTAATAAAGCCAAAAAATAATAATAATAACTCTGGCTTATGTTTTCGACTCCCGATCGAGCGGTCCGGCCGTCGAACACTAGCCGGGGCCATCGTGTTGTGTTATTGTGCAAGACGCTTTACTCTCACAGTGCCCCTCTCCACCCAGGTGTTTAAATAGGTACCCTGCGATGGACTAATATCCCATCCAGGGGACGTAGAAAACTCCTAGTCACCTCATGCTACGCACGGAGATCGGAGATGAGTACCCGGGCATATGCTTGATAGGTGACTTGGCTCGAACGCAGACTGAGACTTTCCCTATGTTCAAGATTAAAAAAGAAACACCGACCGGTCCACTATGCGAGAGCGCATGCGCAGTTCTAAGAGCCCCGCATCTTCTTCTTGGCTGCTGGTCAAACTAATGTCCTACCCTATACAGGTCGGATGCAATCCTATGCACATAGGACACTTAACGTGGGGAGATGAATAAGTCATTAACCAGTAGGGCTATATAAGATTGTGTAGACCAAAATACCTTGGGTTTTATGGGAGGTTCAAGAGTTCGTTCCAAAAGACCTTGCCAGTGAAAACCTTGGAACCATCTACATAAAAAAATGAAGAGTGAGTATGAATTTAGATTAATACAAAGATGCTACTCCAATGTCTCTGTTCTGAAGCAGTTACATTGGCTGCCATTAGGTTTTACTGTAATACAGCTAATGGCTTTAACTACAAAGCAGTACATAAACGTATTTTAAACACGGAATGGTCCGGAACACTAGTGTTTAAAGGAGCTTTGTCATGGGACTTTGACGCTTTGGGGTCAAAACAACCCCGATTTAAAACTAAATATCTTTGTCATACAATAAATGCTTATAGAACACCGAGAGGAAGATATCGAGCGAATTTTCAAAGTGAACCATAATCTGCGTTTGAGCGAATTTTACAAGACACAAGAAAATAAACTTAGGGCGGTTTTCAATTGAGTGCCGAAAGTAAGTTGTGGTTTTGCATTGCTACGCTTTGTGATTGGCTAAAAAATCTCGCGCCACTTTATGAACCAATCAGAAGTAAAACCAAAACCAATCGTGACTTGCTCACACTGGTTTTCCCGCGCTTGGTGCCGGCGACATTTGCTTCGAGTTTTGATTGGTTCATTGGATTGTCCGCGTCTGTTGTGATTGGCCAGAGAGATAACATATGATTTCGGTTTTACGACACTCAACTAAAAACTTCGCTTTAAAGTGCCCCTGCGATCAAATTTTATAGTTGATTTTTATTTCATTTTTCATAAGAAAATAATGTAATTACTGACCTGTCCAAACCGTTTTTCAATCTGATCACGGGGAGGCGGTTTTTTTCGACTGTACTTTTCTCATTTTCACGGCCGCCATTACATTTGCATGTTCCAGTAGTTTCAAAAGAAGCCAGAGAAAGTGACGTCAAAGACTCACTGGCTTAAAATTGCAGTGTGTGAATACAGCTTATTTAGTATGCGGCACGGGAATTTTGAGCTTTCAGATTGCCAAACTCGTGTTCTGCATACTAAATAAGCTGTATTCACACACTGCAATTTTAAGCCAGCGAGTCTTTGACGTCACTTTCTCTGGCTTTTTTTGAAACTACTGGAACATGCAAATGTAATGGCGGCCGTGAAAATGAGAAAAGTACAGTTGAAAAAAACCGCTTTGCCGTGATCAGATTGAAAAACGGTTTGGACTGGTCAGTAATTACAATATTTTCTTTTGAAAAATGAAATAAAAAATAATTATAAAATTTGATCGCAAGGGCACTTTAAAGCCTCACTTAATTAATAATTAGACATGTAGAGAGTTTGTGAAAACACAGAAAAGGTGTTTCCTACTTGTGCTTCTTCACATCAGCTAGACCGTCCTTTTGATAACCCAGCCGCTCCGTGGGGCTTTCTTTGCAAAGCCTTCTTATCAGGTTTTGAGGATTACGGGCGATCTTTTTGGGAAACTCGACGACGTCAATTCCTCGTAGAATAATGTTGTATGTCTTCATGGGATCAGAGCCATAAAATGGTGGACTACAAAGAGAATAGAAAGAAAAATAATCATGTTAAAGCAGTATTTTGATATAATAAAAGCGAACCTAACTTGAGAAAAAATGCTACTATATTTTATAATCTCGTAGCCAGATCTCTCACGGTCAGGCGAAAGGGAGTACAAGCATGAGTCGAGTGACGTCTGGGTACGAGATTAAATATTGTTTGCTTAAAAGCTCATAATTCCACTACACAACAAATTCTATCAATGATTCTATTCACGGATAATACACATTACTGCATCGGGCTTTCGTTCTGAGTTTCTAACTTTAACTGATAAAAAAACTCACCTTCCGGTAAGAAGCTCAAAAATGAGAATTCCCAAAGACCAACAATCGGCGGACAAGTCATGACCCTAAAAGGCAAAAGCCCAGAAAGAAAAGAAAATAGGAAATCATCTGCTCTCCCTGCTCTCCAACTCTACAGCAGAACTCCTTGTAAGTGGAATGTTCAGAGTTCCATATAAAAGTTGACGGGGTGATGTTAGAAATTGTGAAAGGAACACCTTAAAGGTTCCATAAAGCCATTTCGTGGGTGTGGCTCACATTAATTTTTAACCCTAAGAGGTACCAATTATTTCTGAAACGTACGAGACAATCAGGGCTTATAACGACAGTCGCCTGGAGATAAAAAAAGAGTCTACATTCTTCTAAAAACCTCACCTTGTTAAGAATAATTTCTGGGGCAACATACTCTGGTGTGCCACAAAATGTCCATGTCTTTCTTCCAAATCCGATTCTCTTGGCGAAACCAAAGTCCACCTAAACAACAAGACAGATGTGTCCGATACGTTTTTGTCGGGAATTAATGATTTTCGCCCTAATTTTATCGTGCCATAAGGCTTATGTCTACATATAATATTTTAATGTAAATATAAAGCAATTTATTATTTTAACCACTGTTGGATGTAACCCTCTCCTATTCTTATCCAGGTTTTTCCTTTAAATATCATTCTTATATAATCCTATCAAACGCTGTAATATTTTTGTGTGAAGTACGCAATGCAGACTTTGGCTGCGCATGTATTTTATTTAATAAACTATCCTTCTATCTGAAAAAAAGGGGACAATTTTTGGTGATTGTGCGCTACCTGTTAGCCTGAGTTTATAGTCACTCCAGGGAAATAAACCATTTGAAAACAAAGCGTAGCTTAACGTACCAACAACAACAATAACAACAGCAGCAGCATGAAGGCCAAAACAAACAAACAAACAAACAAAAATGACAAAATAACATTCAAATAGCATAGGAACTTTAATTATCCGTCTTACCAATTTAACATATCCATCTTTATCCAAAAGCAGATTCTCCGGCTAATGAGAATAACACAGCAAAAATACATATTAAGAGTACTTTTAAATTTTCCTCAACTCCCTGTTATGAATGTCTTTAAACCAGCCTCCTCCTCAGGCGTTTCGCGTGACGAGCGCGACGGCGCGAGCGACTGGTAATGAGCGTTCCCTACCTCCCTTGCGCGTCCATTGTTTTTCAGCAGAGAGACGTCTGGGTACAAGGCAGGCTTTAAACGATAACTAGGGTACATAGCCTGAAGTGGTGACTGTTCATTAATGCTAAATTTTTGATCGGCCGAAATGATGCGGCCAAAAAGACTGAGTTACCTTTAAGTCGCGATACACAATTCCTCGTGAATGGAGATATTCAAACGCTTCCACAACACAGGCCACGAAAAAGCGAGCGGTGAAATCATCGAAAAATCCCCTGTACATCAAAATAATGCACAGATAGGCATAAATCTAAGACACGTGTGATTAGCGTATGATAGAGCAGTTTTCAACTGAGTGTCAAAAGTAATTACACAATTGCTTTGGTTTTGCATTGCTGCGCTTTGTGATTGGCTAAAAAAATCTCGCGCCACTTTCTTGACCAATCAGAAGTAAAACCAAAACCAATCGTGACTTGCTCGCACGCGTTTTCCCGCGCTTGGCGTCGCCGACATGTAATTGATTCCAGCTCTGATTGGTTTATTGGATTGTTTACGACTGCTGTGATTGATCAGAGTAATTACTTTAATTGGTTATGGTTTCACGACACTCAATTGAAAACTGTTCTACAAGAGAAAAAAACAATAATTGTAATTTATAGTTTACAGGGGCAGTGTCACGTGGATTTTGACCTATTTTGGTCCAAACAATGCTAAAATACCTTCACTTATTTACAAAATAATACTTTTAAGTTTAAAAACACCAAGAGAAACAAATCAACAAATTCTTGAAAGAGGAACAAATCATGGTCTTTTGTAGCCCCTGCATTTTGGAAACGGAAATGTGAGAAATTGAAAGTAGTTAGGCTGACCATTAATTTTCAAGTTGCAATTCAGTTAGACCCAGTACATCAATGACTATGTACTTATTGAATAAGTGGGAGGGCCGGATGGTAAAATATTTGGCTCGAGGTCATGGTGTACGGACCGAGCGCAGCGAGGTCCGTGCGCCATGACCGAGAGCCAAATATTTTCCCATCCGGCCCGACCTAACTTAGTCAATAAGTATTTTATCATATGACCAATTTGGAGACAAAATTACTTGAAGGCCGTCCGCTTTTGTAGTAGGGCCGAACGGCTTTTTTCGGCCCCCCTCGCGCAGATGCGTCCGGCCCTCATACGGGACTTTCATCAATGGTTTTGCAAAGAAAAGTTTCGCAGGGCCGTACGGATCATATGATAACAGAGACACTCACCTACAGTTGTGGTATGCTGGGGTGATATTTATCACAAAACTGGACCATTGTTTTACAGTGTGTGACTTTACCTTACCTCATCAATGTAAAATCAGTGATCAGTGCATACGTACAGGGAAAGAGAGAAGGCATACCTTCTTGCTCTGCTTAGGAGACGCCCAATAATTAATTATGATGATTAAAATGTTACCTGTCCCTTAGTATAGTCCACAGCTCTCCACCCAAACAAACTTCCATCAGCATATAAACGTACTTGCGATCCTTGAAGGTCCGATACAACCTGTTATATATTAACAAACAAGTTACAGAGCGATGCAAAGAGGGGGCGCCCTGTTAAAACATGGAGGCATTCGCGTTTGACAGAGTTAAAAGCGAAAGGTTTAACATGGACTTCTGTAAAGAGAACTGCACAGAACAGAACTAGATGAAAAAACTTGATTTTGGACTTATGCTCCCGCAAGGAATTTAGAAGCTGAAAGAAGAAGAAAAAGAAGAAGAAGAAGAAGATGATGATGATGATGATAATACGCCTCTCCAACATTAACAGATAAGAAATATAGAGCACGCTAAATCCGATGCCATGTATTTAGGAGGTGTTCGAAATGGATACTCAATGTTGTATGTGATCTCATACCTGCAAATAAAGGGCGACATTGTTTGAGCCATGATTTTCTTCTCCGAGTATATGTGTTCCTGTTGCCGTGTGTCGAGAATGTGTTTCTTCTTTAGGCATTTTAACGCATATGTTCTCTTGTCCTTAACATTTTGAACCTATAAAGGAAAGGTAAACTATTTCTCTGCTATTTTAAGGTACGAATCACAAGTGTTATCGGATAACTGCTAGGTGGTTTTGAGTCACACATGAGAATAAACATAACTTCTGTCCGTGAATACCGTGGGATAGGATGTTTGCAACCTTGTCCGAGGGTCACTCTTCTTCCCTTCCCCTCTCGAAACTTCCACGGCAATTTGAAAACGGGAAGCCTTGGCAAACCACGACAGGAACTTATTAATAAGCTCCTGACCGAGATTATTTTTTTCGTTTAGTCTTTATCAGAACTTAAACGCCATCCCTTAGTTATTCATTTTCCTGGGCAGTTCAATTCGTCCACATCAGACGGATTGAACACTTTGGAATGATCCCAAAAAAGTCGTTTTAAACTTTAAAAGAACATTAAGTCACGCTTTTAATGATGACGTTTTCCTTGGCTTTACCAAAAATCGCAAGCGTTTCCCTTTTTGTTGTTATCCCTCGGACGTACCGGGGGGATATCACCCCCCCCCCCCCCCCCTCCCCCTAACGGTTTTTCTCGGAGTATTTCAAGAGCATTCATTGTTGGCAAATGTTGTCTTCAGTAGCTGTTCGTTTATCCTTGAGACACATTTTGGCAAAGTTTGATTACAACCGGTTGTTATGGTAACAAGATATGACGGAATAAAAATGAATAAAATGAATAAAAATGCGTGTTTTTCACCTTTTTTCGGTGAAAAAGACATGACATATATATATCATCGGCTTTCTGTTCAGAGAGCGACGCTGTTAGGCTCAGCCTATCTATCTATATATATATATATATATATATATATATAGGCTGAGCCTAACAGCGTCGCTCTCTGAACAGAAAGCCGATGATAAACTTAACTGAGGTGAAAGGTCGGAAGCACAAGAATTAAGATTGACGACTGGGCTATGTTTCAATTTTAGCAATTCTCAAAAACAGAATTACGCGACCGTCTGCACAGTACATTTAGACCGTACAAAAGTTCACAAAAACAATAACTAGTACGACTACTTTCCGAAAAAATACAACTGTTGTTTATCAAGAATGGCCCGAGAAACTGACGGACACACATGCACAGACGCCACCCGCGAAACATTCCGCTGGCCATGACCATGAAAAATGACGGGCATGGGTTCTATATAGTATGGGGTTACGCAGCGGGCCTTCGGCCCGCGAGAGCTCCGCTATCAAATGCTACCAAAAGCAGCAAAATGTTTAATTGTATCAGGAGCCCATTACCCGGAGCGTGCAACTACCATAAATTCCTGCAACGGCGTTTTTACAAGTAGGTTTATTTTTAGATAAGCCTTTCCCGCGAATTGGTTTCGGAAAGCCAATCACAAGCAATTACATAATTAATAACTATTCACAAGTTCACATTCCTATGTGGCGAATGTCTGATTTCCAGTCGCTATGTGAATATGTGAATGTTATTAATTATGCAATTGCTTGTGATTGGTTTTCCGAAACCAATTCATGGGAAAGGCTTATCTAAAAATAAACTTACTTTTCACAGGCGCAGTATGGAAGTTGCACGCACAGGGATCATGGGCTGCTGATTGCCCTTGTACCACGGTGGGGGTATAAGTTTGCGTGTACGTCCGAGGGTTAAACGAGCCCAGTCATCTTTAATAAAATTATAACTCAACGATCTGTTCTAACCAGTTCCACACGTCCAAATCCTCCCATTCCAAGAGTGGTGATAACCTCTAACTCGTCCAAAGTTAAATCCTCGAACTCCTTGGAGACCTTCCTTTCCTCGTCATAACTTGCATCAAGCTTTGAATTAGAAAGACATCTACAGGAAAATAACACACATTTTTTTCTTGTTTAAAGCGTTTCTCTCGGGGCGTCAAGGTAAAAATTAAGTTAAAATGTTTTCCTTGGTCGCAGGTTACCTCGTTGCTCCTCTTTCTATGTCGCCATAGTCTTTCTTCCTGAGTTCATCAAGGTTACCAATAACAGCCTTGAACGCACTGAAATAGATTACGCGAGAGATGATATCGTTCATCATTATTCGACGGGAAAGAGAAAACGCAAAATATCCAAGCGCATTACACATGCAGATTGCCGTATTACACCTAAGCATCCCAGTTTCGAGACACAATCTATTATATAAATATAATATTGTATAAATACAAGAATTTCAGTCGAATAATAAATCCCTTATTCGATGGCTCTTAGCTCCTGTTTACGTCAGGTTATATAAAGTATGAAATTTATCAACTGTTTCAAATTTATTAAAATGCAATATAACAGGAATTAAAGACTCACGTTCGCTCGACAACAAGACATTCCACACCAGGCGTTTCAGCGATAACATTTGCTGTCCTGCGATCTTCACTGGAAGAGAGATCAAGTAGAGAAATACTTTGTTTAGTTAAAACTATTTATTGGTATAATTTAATAATATACAATACAGCACATGTAATTATTCTCGATGATTGAAACCAAAAAATTACCCAAACGTTTCGGGCATTGGGTGTATTGGACAACCCTCTTCCTCAGTGGGATGACCGAGCGATGCGTTTTTGCGCGACGGTTAAGTTCAAATCCAGAACAGAAGTGCGCGTACATGTATTTCAAACGAAATGGAAAACATTATTCAGCCCATGTTATTGAACAGTTCCCAGTTTAAAGGGATAGTATCACGAGGTTCCACACGCGGCACTGTTCACTATTCTTGCACCGGAATTTTGGGGAGAGGCTGTACCTTTCCAAACAAGCTCAGTGACTGGTTAACGAAACAATAGGTTAAACAACAGAAACAATAGCTCTAGACCTAAACACAATAGAAGCTACAGTACTACGGGGCCAATAAAAATAGAGGTCTGGAAGAGCTACTGTACTACTCGAATTTTGGACATATCACTGTTAAAAGTGACTTTTTCTTTCTTTTGGCTATCAAAACGGATTTTTTGATTCAACAAATACCTCCACTTCTCGACGGCCTTTTTGAATTTGCGGAATCAAACTTGAAAAGTGGGCCGACGTTTTCAAATTTCGATCTCGTGATACTATCCCTTTAACAAAAAAAATCCATTTCGCTTTGTTTCCTTCGGGTGGGTGAAACCAGTGCATAAGCTTAATCCTCTGACTTTGATGTCCGTAAAGAGTGGCCGGCAAGCCCTACAGCCACGGCTTCTGAGGGTGTTATAACGGTAGTATTCATTCTCCAAAGCGTTCACGTAGTCTTCTTCCGCGGGTTTCACCGATAATATTCATGTACCTTTTGAGGCCTTACGTGCCACATTGTCATGACAAGGTTGAGTGAGTGGGTGAGTGAGTGAGTGTGTGAGTGAGTGAGTGAGTGGGTGAGAGAGTGGGTGAGAGAGTAAACGCGTACCTCAAAAGAGCCTTTTCACCAAAGTAATCCCCTCTTTGGAGTCTTCTGATTTCCTGTGGCTCATCACACCCAGCAACTCTTTGAGTTACGATCACCTAAAGAGCGAAAAAAAAAATATCTGATGTTCAAATAAAAGGCTTTATATGGAACTTCTGTTTGAAGTGAAACCAGAAACCCATAAGTGGGTTGAAACGTGCAACTGTCTCTTGAACGCTTCAAAGCAAGCTTCCGATTATTCAATTTGCTAAAAAGTGGTTACAGCCATATTTGGAAAATCAAGATAAGAATATTAACCAATCAATTCGCTAGAGCAACTTGCTTCTAATCTCCCTGGACTGAGGGTTTTCCAAATATGGTACTAAGCAAAAAATGAATATTCGGAAGCTGTGAATGCGCGTAACACGTTTCAACACACTTATGGGTTTCTGGTGAAACATAGAACAACATATAAACTCCCACGCCACACAACAAGTCTGCGTCTTGAGGGTATGTTTATGTCAACCGTTTTGACTTAAAACCGGGTAGTCTAAAACAGAAAAGAGAAGAATCAGGGTTTTAAACACATAGAAATCTCAGAGAATTATTTCCTCCTAGCACAACAATGTTAACGTTCTCACTTCCAAGGCCAAATCGATTTTTTTGCTCTTTCCGAATACGCTGCTGTTTTAACCAATGGCGAACTATATCAAACAATCTTGTCTTACGAGCAATTACGAGCGTTCTACCGCGCTTGATCCAAATTCCATGGTTTTGTTCCTAGTTCTCATTTGTTCATTACATTTTATGCTTAGTACTTTTATTTGATAAGCTAGGTGAGAACGAAAACCGCTTTGTTACTTTGCTAGATGCACTGTGAGTGCAGTCATGCCAAGTAACAACAACAAGTACTTCCCCTACTCTTTTCGAATATGATGTGATAACTTTGCAAGTTAAAAAAAGAACACTTTGTTTTAACTCCAATATACCATATAGAATTCCGAAAGTAAGAGCCACCCAAAACTAACGGAGTTATACCAATCTTAACCCATTGACGGTCGTGCCGGCCAAAACCGGCCGTACAATACTCCATGCTTTAAAAAATTGTAACTTTCTCAATCGTGCGAACATTGCCTTAACTATCAATTGTGAGCATTGACTAGAAAGTCCTTCAAATTGAGATACCCAATAAACACAAAAAAGTTCGCGATTTTTGCAGAATATCAGCGTTTGAATTTAGACAATAACAAAAATGACCGTTTTTAACGTCATAGAAAAACAACAAAAATCACGTTTTTGCCTTTAGTTTTTTATTCAAATCATCATGGCAAACCCAAAAGTCAACATTCACAGCAAAATTCAGTCCTAGTCCTAGCTTAGCAGTGAATTTTTTTGCTCTTATTCGTTGCTCGGGCCGAGCTACAGCCTCTCGTTCTAATGCATACTGACCTTGCCTCGATTTTCAATATCACCACCGCACTGCATGCTGGGAAATAGCCAAACATTTTGACAGCGTTCGTTTCTTTCCGCACACATTTCATATTTATACTAAGTCCACAGCCACTCCGACCCACCGCCGAAATTTCGCGCTTGTTGTGTTCTTCAGAGGTCGCAACTTACAAAATATGCCCTGGTAGGTCGAGAAATTCATCCAGAGTCGAGTCCCGAGGCTGCTTCGTTTCGTGGCGGCCATTTTTCCAGTTCAACGAGCAACGAGCCAAATTCGTAAACGAAGTACAGCACCTAACTCGCTTCATTGAGAAAGTGGACTCTGAACTACCTTCACGCATAATGATGCTCATCAGGCAGCTACCAAAGATGAAAAATGGCTGTGAACTTACCAAAAATCGTAGATACATGATATTGTAGCCTTTATTGAGAACGAACGAAGCAAAATGACAACGTCACAATGACGTTTCCAGTAAACTCGAGTCTTCAGTGTTTTAGAACAGCAGCACTTTCAATGGTAACCCCAAATATGGAGTCCTATGGATCGTTTATATACAGAAAATCACTCAAAAACGAAAAAAGTCGCGGGCGTCAATGGGTTAAAAAAAAAAACTTTGGAAGAGTAACTATATTAACAATTTTTCACCGAAGTGGAGGTGGCCAAATATCCACCACTGGCCACCGACACTGAGGTGAACAGTTGTTTTAGTATATACTAGAACAGTAAGATAATATAGCACGAAAATGATGAAACGATTACCATCTTTGCGCTCAAATGACCGAAATTTGCTTGGAGTTGAAGTGAAGTGAAGTTAATAGCCAATAGCCAATCAAAGCGCGCCAACAACGCAATCCACTGTTTTAGTATACTAAAATATTTAATTAAAAGCGACTAACGTAACGGAAATTCTACGGTAGTCGCACCATTTACACCTCCATTTGGTTTTATTTAATATGCCTAGCTAAATATGCAGAAACATACCGATCCCTTATTGATGATGTAAAATGTGTCTCCCCTCTCTCCTTCGCGGATTATAAAGTCGTCGCCATGGTAATAATCCTAAGAACGAAACGAAAAAGAAGCAAACAAAATTGGTTCAACAAATGCAAATCTTAAGAAATTCATTTAACAATTAGAACTTTTTAGCATTGTATGATTTCAAACCGATTTTAGACACTGTTATGTTCACCACATTAAGTTGACGCGTGCATGGTGCGCTATATGGCTTTGACTTCAATGCAGCGTCCATGTAGGCAGGCGGTTTTTCTGTAATATGATTATGACAGTCAAAAAACGCTACTTCATTTTGTAGTTACTTGTGCATGTTTCATAGTTTTTCAATCATCGCTTTCGAAAACCTTCTTATTTTTTATACATAAATAGTTAACATATAAAAATGTCTCGTTTTTTGTCCGTTTTAGCCAACCACACGTAAACGATAAATTTCCGTTTTCAAGATTCTTCACTATGGACAGCGTTTTTTAAGTTTTGTTTCCGGTTGTTTCCGACTCGGTCCTTTTTACAGAAAGACTAATATTCAAAAAGACAAGTGTGAACATGATTTTAGGGTTAAGTAGTTAAATTTGTATAGGTTTTTATATATATTCACATATTGTAAAAAGCATAGAGACACTTGTTAATGCGTTTTAAGAACTTATTATTATTATTATTATTATTATTATTATCATTATTATTATTGTTTGTTTGTCTTTTGGCTGTCGCGGGCTCGTGTGTTGGCTGTCGCGTGCTCGTGTGTTGGATATCGTGTTTGTCTGTTGGCTGTCGTGGAAGTGGAAGCCATCTTCAAGTTGGGCACCATGCAACACATGGTCTCAACACGGTTTCCATATCCTCTAAACTGCGCGCGCTCATGCACTATTTTCTTAGCGCGCGCTATCACAATTTTTCAAATAAAAGAAGTCGACACCCCTAAAGCGCGACACCCCTGAAAGTAACCAAAGCCAAAACAACGGTCATCAAACTGATGAAGGCCTAACCCCGAAATGTAGTTGATGAATTTTACTTGACGTTTTCACAAAAAAAATAAATTTTATTTTTCCACTATGTTTATTTCCATTTCAAATTCTTGTTTGCAAGTTTCAAGCATCCGTGGGAATTCAATTTTTGAGTTCATTTGTTTGTCGTGCGTTAGACTCACAACACGAATCCTCAACGACAAAAATGTAACGATGTGTATGGGATTTTATTGTGAGTTTGATAAAACATCAAAATTATAAATAAACAGCCATTAAAGTGTTCATATATCCTTGTATTTTTGTCGTTGAGGACTCCTGTTGTGAGGCTGAGCTCCTTGTGATATCACCTCTTCTAAAACGTCTCCGAGCTTGGCGTATTCTTGGTCAGATAAGTTCTTCAAAAGAGGAACGCTGAAAAATAAAGGATCACGATTAAGAAAGGGAGCGTGTGCCACAAGTTCTGCGTTAGGTCCACTACATATGTAAGCGACATCCCTGTGACATTTGGTTAGTTCTACACTTCGAATCATGACCAAGTAAATATTAAAGAGTGACAACGATTTTAAGGACCAAGAACGGATAAACTAGTTGGTTATTAAGAGTTTGTTTTCAGATTTCCATGCATTGAGAAATGTAGACGTCAAAGAAATACAGGCGTTTCAGGGATGGAAAAAAGGGTTATTAATCCTTAGTATGTCACAGATTTCTAAACGTCCACACATCGAAGATTGTGGATCCAAGTGAACAATGATAAGGGTTGCAGAGAGCGGATAAAGGGTCAAATAATCTTTGGTTTACATAGTATGCTACTAACACATAGAAAGGGTTTGGAACTCGTGCGAAGTGTAGAACTCAAGGTTAGGCCTTGACATGACTCCTCAGCTAAGGCGGCTTGAAAATTACAAATTTTATTTTAGTGTACCTTTTAAGGAATGCGATGTGTTCAGCCTGTCGCATCATCCCTGTTCTCATCATGATCATCTGAAACACGCTGCGATCGATAATCCATAGCTTGGCACTGTCAATGGCTGAAAAAGAAGACGGAATTCTAAACGCTCGTCGCCTGCACTGAGTGATGCATTTGTTACTATTTGAACATTTCAAACTCACATTTACTAGTTGGCAAAGGTTAAGTACATAGTTGTTAAAACTCTACGTCAGTACAACCGATAAAATAGTAACTGAGTTAACAGTTTTACATTTTAATCCATAGCTTGGCACAGCTGCAGAAGACCGAATTCTAAACGCCCATCGCCTGATGATTCATTTGTTACAATATGAAGAATTTTAACTCACTTTTGCTTGTTGACAAAGCTTTAGTACGTAGATGACAAATTTCTACGTACAACCGATGAAACAGTAACTGAGTTCATATTGTTTGCATATTCTTTCCGTCCTCTGGGGCGTCTTTAGGGAACTTAAGCAAGGCCATGACGACGGTAACGCCAGGGGAAACGTCACTTGAAAAAAAGAGAGTCGCTGGGAAAGAAGTTGAAGTATTACCAGAGAAAGTTCCTTGGTTGTAAAATTAGGAAGCCGTAAAGAGTTCATACCTTTGACAGTTGCAGTTCGTTTACAGTTGTACAAGATGGCCAACTCGCCAAACACAGTTCCTCCGTTCATTTCACCCAATGCTTCAGCATCTTTTGTCACCTCGAGACGACCCTCTAAAGGAAAAAAAAATGAAACTATAATTTTATCAACGTAAAAAATTCCTAAAATTGTCAAGAAAAGCCATTTTAGTTTCCTCACTCTTTCTTCTCGACTCTCTAAGTAAAGAGTTAAATGATATTGAACTAAATGGAAATAGCGCTATATAAATTCATTCAGTTATTATTATTGTTATTGCTCCTCAGAACCGGCAACTGCTAGTTAAATTGTTGACGACATCGAAATCAGAAACATATGGCACACATGAGGAGTTCAGTTACAGTAAAATCACTGAGTGACTAAGGCCCCGTTTACACGGGTCCGGACAAATTTTTGCACGGACGAATTTTGTTCCTAGACCACGTGTTTACATGGATCCGTGCAAATTCTGTTACAGATTGCAGTGGTGTTTACACGGAAACTTGCACACTTAGCCGTTCAAAAATTCGTCCAGTTCCGCCGGTCCCGTGTAAACGCAAGGTGGAACCGTGCAAGTTTTTGTCCGTGCAAAAATTTGTCCGGACCCGTGTAAACGGGGGCCTAAGGTGCGATAAGGACCAATCTAAGGTATCCGTCTTATAGAGTCTATGTAGAAAAAAGGACTGAAGCTAATATTTTCTAGCAGAATTTTCTTCCAACCTCTTCTAAGGTTGAGCGAACAGCGTTTCGCAATCAGAAACTCAGGTGGAACCTGAACAACTTTACAATTCCAGCGAAGACAATTTAATTCATGCTTTCTTTTATTTCTTTCAGCCGATTCAAAGTATTAACAATGTTGCGAATTAAAAGGTCGAAGTCCTTTCAGTCAATCTCGTGGAGTAAGTACTATGTAGTGTATATACGTTGTCAGGTTGTCGTTATTGTTGTAGACCTCATGATCAGTACCTGCGATAACATACAACGCGTGGCCGGTATCTCCTTCCTGGACAATAATTTCGGACTTGTTATAGCTCTTGGGGTACATACAGTCAACTATTTCACGGACTTGAGCTGACTCCAAGTTCTTGAGGAAATCGTTCTCATTAATAGCGTCCTTGATGAGCTGCTTGGATCTGAGAAAAAACAGGCAAAAAAATTACGTTACAGACGTTACATACTAAACAGACATAAAATTGTGTAACGTGGAGTGGACCCTCTACTTTGGGAAATCTCCATTAAAGGAACACTTCTCCTGATCCCGGCCGGCAAAACGCTCATACTTACTTACTTACTTATTTAATTAGGCTAGTCCTCTCCGTGTTAAACACATAAGGCCATAAAACGCTTACAACATCTTTGTAGTTATCACCTCTATTAAAGCCGGAACACCTCTATTGAGGGGAAACTTCTCTTGGGTCCCGATGGTGTCCCCGGCCTCTTTAGTTCAACTGAACTTCAGTTTCCACTGCCAAAATAATTGTTAATTGATCGATACATATGGCATTTCTACCCGCCATCTTCTAAACCTTTCAACTCGCACATTACTGGCTGTCAAACGATGGATCTCTTGCTCAATACTGACACAAAATGGTGGCTTTGTTAATAAATGTTTCTTCAGTTGAAGCGAAGCGAAGCCGGGACGAAAACAGGCTGAAATGTTTTCCACTTTTTAACATTTTCTCCTCCATCCCTTCTATTCTTTTTTAACGTCCAATCCCCCCAACAAGAACCTGAATGGAGTTCTAAACATAGTTCATTCTTTTGGTACTCGAGACAAGGTATTCATGACAAGAATATAAGACGAGAATATGACAAAAATATCGCTGATTATATTTTTATTCCTTGTAGTGTAAGTAGATCCTAAGTACAGAAGAAAAAGCGCGGTCGTTTCGACGACTACATCTCATCATTTTCAAACGTAACTTTGTTGACAGCTGAGTGACCTAGTGTATATGAGAACAACGGTGTGAAAATCAGTCAAACTGTAAAATTTATATTTAAAAATGACAACATGTAGTCGTCGAAACGTCATGTTATAATAGTTATTATCGCCTATTTTGCTTTTAAAATATTTTACCAAATCTTCTCTTATTAGTCTGCAGGTACTGGTAATTTCATTCTCTCGTATATGCGGTGATTTTAATACAGAATTACTCGGTTTTTAGTGTATATATATCGCTCATCGCAGCTCCAGCAGCTCGACTATCATTAGAAAAAGGGACAACTTGACGATAACATAAAGTCAACTTAATGATTCCACCCATTCACTTTTGTCTAATATCATATATTGATCATACTCCATGGAGAAATATTCTATTAAACGACTTTCGTTCCTGGCTGCAAAAATCTATAAGCAAAATTAACTTAATAGAAATTTAAAACAATATGCACCACATCGAAAAGTAAATAAGAGCAGATAAATGCTCTGTTATCAACTAAGATTTCATTACAAATGGAAAACTTAACTAATTGGAAATAATTACGGTCCATTTTGGTGGCCTGCTCAGTTTATTTGTACAAAATCCGCATAAGCAATTTTCCATTAACAAAAAAAGTGTCTGTACTGGTCAACTGTCGCAATCAACTGTAAATTTTCGGGGCGAGAATACGCTTACTGCCCGTGGTTATTTAGGAGGTCAAAAGCTCATTGATGAAACGGAAACGTCAAAATCAAAGTCAACTTGTTGCTACTTGACAACGAATCAAACATAGTAAAACAAGAACTGAGGGTGTAATGCAGTATAATCATGGCACAATTTGACCATTAATGTGGGCGGGAATGTCGCCGAGTGTCGTTGACAATAACAGAGAAAATAAACAGGGCCTTTTGCAATTGGTATTTGCAAAACTCTTTTCTTAACTGGCCGTACTATTTTTGATTATCATCGTCCACGAGTATTTTAATAGGTCTTAAAACGGTATTGAAAGCAGCAAGTTCATAGTTCGGTCACTAAGGCGTAAAGTATTGAATGAAATGGAATTTTTGCGATCATTATTGACTATCGATCAAAAGATTCTTACGGTACTATTTAAAACATTTCGACATGCAAAAGGAGAGGAACATTGACCCAAATGAAATTACGAAATGGGACAGGCTATCCCACTACCGGCAAGCTTAAAATGCCTATTCAGAAAGCTATCGACCGAAGTAACCAGGTTCCGAGTTACTCTAAACGTTTCGACGAATTTGTTAACACGACTTTAATTACAGCCGTTGAGGTACAATATAATTTTCATCCATCTAGGTGATAATTACAATATTTCACCGTTTGCTGTCATATCACTGTATCTGGCTAGTCAAATTTCTTATTCAATTTTCGGTACAAAGAACTGCGAAAAACAAACATTTAAAACAAATAAATTACTCCGGATGATTAATAATTTTCGAATCACAAACAACAGTAGAGAAATTCTGAAAATGACTTTACCTGAAGTCTTTAGGATGGCGTTCTAGTTTCTTCTTCGTGTCTTCTTGCGCTTTTGAACTGCTCTCTCCGCTGACAGCCATTCGCTTTTCCTTTCGGCTCGACCTCGTGGCCATGGTTTTCGCTGACTTGGAATTGCCTGCCATTCCACTATCCTCTTGGATAGTAGACAATATGCTGGTCTTGGCCGAAGCGGTTTGCTGAACTACGCATTTCAACTCGTGAATTTCTTTCCTCAATTTGGCCAGCTCGGCATCTTTTTCTTCAATAATACGCTGCCGATGTTGTAACTCGGCGTCTTTTCGCTGCAAAAAATCGTCCTTTTCCTTGAGTTCTCGCTTGAGTTGACTTGTGCTGATTTTGATGCTCGGATGATGTTGTAGTTTCCCGTTTTGCTCGCTGTTTCCATACGAATTATCCAGACTCGCTGCACTACCCATTGTTGCTCAATCAATTCATCTGTTCGTTCGCCCCACGAAGGCTTACCTCGGGTGAAATGTCGGTCCTTTTGAGTTCACTTTTCGACTTCATTTTGTAACCTCTTCGCTCTCCTACTCCAATGAATTCCTTCTCGTTGTCATGTAAATGCCGAATTAACGTAAGTAAAGTGAAGATTGACAGACGCACAAGAAATCAGTGTCTATGTAAACTGCTATTCAAATTGACTCCAGCGAATAATTGATTTTAGTTCTTTACCAGTTGTTATCTAGATCATCGAAATAGTCGGTATTACAAACAGACGCTTGAGTCTCGATTTGTTGGCATTACTGGGTAAATGGAAAAAAAAAAACCAATTATTCACCGAAGTGGAGGTAAATAATAAATACTATTCCAAGTTTGTGTAGCCAATCAGAGCTGGTTTAATTTGGTAGGCTTAGGAGCTAACTGGCGCCGGAGAGAACTGAACGAAACTATTTAAACGTTTGGTTTATCGTGTTTTCAGGATTGTGGGAAGAAGCTTTCCTCAAGGATCCTTTGTCTTGAAATATGAAGAAAAAATTGCCAAAAGTGGTGCCTGAAATCAAAGAAATATTAACCAGAGACAAAATAATGGTTAATTAAACAAGTCACAATTCTACTTTCCTGTGGTGGTGTTGTTTATTATGTAACTTTGTAACTTTATTACTTCCATCACTTATTTACAATAATGTGTAAAATTAAACCAAGAGATTATAATTGGACAGAGAGGGAGTCTAGGGGCCTTAGGCTGGGATATCTTAATTGCAAAAAAGTTATTTTTAGTAACAATGCGGACCAATGCGGAAACATTTTCCGGTGAGCTGGTTGACTTCCGGAAGACTCGCTTTCTTGAATCAGAGTCAACAAATTAAAAAAATGGCGACCATCGCGGTGGTAATTTCGCATGTGAAAAAGAAAGTAAAATGGTCCTGTTTGAGCAAAGAACGTTATATAGTACCACACCGGCTGGATACATAGATCTCCATCTGTCTTAAAACACAAAATGTTGCAACTGAAGCGGTAAAAAGGGGGCTGGACAATTCAACTTACCGGACAGATGCTAATCAACCATCCACTCCAATCTCTTGTAAGCGTCGTTTCTAAAAGTTTGAAGTCACTTTGCTCGATCTAGGGCCAGCCCATCCAAACTTTTCAGACATTAAATAGTTGCATACTGTAGAATTCAAAGTTGTTGTGTTTTCGGTAGCTGAAGGACAGAAGGATGCTCTTCTGGGAAAATCACTTTTTATGGATTTCAACACGGCAAGGAGTTAAAAATGCTAAAACCGGCTCGCATGCATGCATGCATGGATTTGTTTTCTATAAGCTTTATAAGTTTGGAAGGACTTTGTCAGGTGCAACTTCTTTCCATGGAAAATGGATATCAGTTCTGTTGAGGTCAGCTACGAAGAAGCTCTATACTGGCAGGTTAGAGGTTATTTAGAGCCAAAGTGTAAGTACAATTTCTGGAAAAGTGATTGCATTTTCCTTTTACGATGGGCCGCGTGCGAAGTTTAATTCTTTCGTAGTTAGTTTATTGGATTAAGTTTATTGACTTCGAAAAAAATCCAATAGACTTGTATTATTTTATTTTTAAAAAGCGATAAATAAAACACACTTTTCTAGTGATGTCACCTAAATTAATTTATTGAACTTTGTGATAAAAGGCCACCATTTCTTTTTAGTATAAGTGTAAGTTTTATATAAATCGCGGGCGTCCCCTTTGTCCATGTTGTCAGACAAAAGATCAGAAAGTTTGGCTGACACTGTATGCGACGCCTAAACACTTAAATGACCTGATCTAGAAAATAAAGGGAATCAATAAGAATTGTAGCTAAGGCCAAAATGCATTGACCATACACTTAAATTCCACCCAAGGCCATTTTTTTTCAGTAAATGATTTCGAAGAGCGGATCGATGCCTTGCTTGGAAGCTGCCGCCGTTTACACGCTTTGTATTTAGTATTTTTTGCATAAATTTCTATGGACATCTTTATTCGCCTTGTCACATTTATGTTTCATAAACGAATCGATTAGATCCTTTTCTGTACGTTTCTTTTATTGGATTATTTCGCCAAAATAGTTTCAGAGAAAGGACTTATTTTCGCGTGTAATTAACAAACAACGCGAGTTTCAGCGTCCGACTTCTAAAGTCTCCTGGCTTAGTTCTTGGATTTTATTTAACGATGCCTCTTTTTAATACGGTTAACACCACTTGCTTATTTTTCATTGAAGTTTGGTTGTAATCTAAGAAGGGAAAAGAGATCCAAAATCGATATTTTCGTGAGTAAACCAAAATATTCACTTCAGACTTTCTGAAATTCGTTTTCTTCGTCATTTTCGTGCCAAACATAACAAGATCTTGGCTTCATTTTGTAGCCTCAGCATGTCTCCACGGCCACAGTTTTACTTTAATATTTGCTGGTTCATACTTACCGAATTTTGTAATATCTTTGATGTCTTTTATCCCGCGTCACAGCTAAGGTAACCGGAAAAATTATATTCCTGAAGTTTGTCACTCAGTTCGAAGGAACTTTGCAGGTCCACTTTTCCCCAGCAGTTTTTAAATGAATAAAAACTTCATTTTTTAACTGAAATTCAGACGATACTCCAATGGCGAAAACAAACAGGCATCGTTTTGGAATCAAAATACAAAGAAAGGCCAGCAAACATTTTTGTGAAGCTAAAAATTGCGTTTTGTCGGCTAAAGCCCGCGCGTTGTTTATTTTAATAAGTCCATAATAATTCTCAGTGACCAGTTACAATCCAATCAAAGCAACGTTCAGAAAAACAACTTATTGATTTTTATGAAATACAAAAATTAATAATATTAATTGCCTTTAATCTAGAGTAGACCATTAAAGTTTTTGACATGATACCGTGTTCAGGAATCTTTAAAACTGAGGTTAAGCTGACAAACAAAGGATCGATGCCACATGCGAGTTTACTAAAATATAAAAGAATTGGTGGCCTTTTATCACAAAGTTCTATAATATAATTTAGGTGACATCACTAGAAAAGTGTGTTTTATTTATTCGCTTTTTAAACATAAAATAATACAAGTCTATTGGATTTTTTCGAACTCAGGTATATTAAGGCCTGGGTCAGTTACGGTACATCCAAAAACAAAGGGGGGTGGTCTATCTCATAAAGTATGGGACATATTGATATGAAACTTGGCCAAAGGCTTAAACTTGATACAAAGATTAATTTTGATTAGAAGTTGTCACGAAAAGAGTCACGCAACTGATTAAGGTATCAAATTTCCATGTTTTTCTTTAGGCTAAGTGCAGGAGAACTTAAACCACTCTGACTGACAAAATATCGTTTGGATATTGTTAAGTGCGCAAAGTCATACACGAAACAAACTGGAAGGCGTGTCCAGGTCACGTGATGATTGAAATGTCACGATTTTGTTGTCACGTAATAACCAGAAAACAGACATGCCGCGTAGGAGAACCACGTTTCCAGTTACACTTGGAAAGTACCTTAAAAGGGTAGAAATAATTCCACTTAAAACTCTCAGAAAACACAATTTTTCCTTGTCTGCAAGAGCACTGAAGGAACAAACTGTAAGTAAAAGCTCAATTGGTCACGTGATAGGTTGCCATGGAAACATCAACGTCAAAAAGGACTGTCTTAACAAGTCAAATGCCGTTGCCAAGTATCATACTTATGACACGTTTCCTTTTGAAGATAGACCACCCCCCTTACTCTTTTGATAAAATAAGGGAAGAGCCAGTCCTTAATATACCTGAGAAGTCAATAATCCAAGTTTAGACTAACTAAAACTAAACGACGCAAGAAAAAAAAAAAAATTCAATCACTTTTCCAGAAATCGTACTTACACTTTGGCTCTAAATAAATCTAACCTGTCAGTATAGAGCTTCTTGGTAGCTGACCTCAACAGAACTGATATCCATTTTCCATGGAAAGAAGTTGCACCTGACAAAGTCCTTCCAAACGTATAAAAGCTTAAGTTATAGAAAACAAATCCATGCATGCTTGCATGCGAGCCGGTTTTAGCATTTTTAACTCCTTGCCGTGTTGAAATCCCTAAAAAGTGATTTTCCCAGAAGAGCATCCTTCTATCCTTTAGCTACTGAAAACATATTGAATTCTACAGTATGCAACTATTTAATGTCTGAAAAGTTTGGATGGGCTGGCCCTCGATCGAGCAAAGCGACTTCAAACTTTTAGAAACGATGCATACAAGAGATTGGAGTGGATGGTTGATTGGCATCTGTCCGGTAAGTTGAATTGTCCAGCCCCCCTTTTACCGCTTCAGTTGCAACAGTTTGTGTTTTAAGACAGTTGGAGATCTATGTATCCAGCCGCTGTGGTACCATATAACGTTCTTTGCTCAAACAGGACAATTTTACTTTCTTTTTCACATGCGAAATTACCACCGCGATGGTCGCCATTTTTTAATTTGTTGACTCCGCCTCGATTTGACGCGCTGATCCAAGAAAGCAAGTCTCCCGGAAGTCGACCAGCTCACCGGAAAATGTTTCCGCATTGGTCCGCATTGTTACTAAAAATAACTTTTTTGCAATTAAGATATCCCAAACCCATTACTGGGAGACTCCCTCTCTGTCCAATTATTTTCTCTTGATTAAACAAATTAAACACAGAAGTGAAGAGGAGTCTAAAGAAAAGCAGAAATGCTTGAAGTAATAGACCCCCATTAACGGTCATTACATGTTGTATGGTTGAATGCTATTACATGTATTACAAATTAATAAAAAAGTATTAACTAATCATAGATAGGAGTAATAGAGTGTAATTCTACACGAATGGCCATTCTGATTTCTTGATCGCCTGTCATGAAATCAGATTTGATGACTGAACTGTAATCCGCTTCCATCCTTGCAATCCTGCACTTTATCTCCAAACTACTGCTTTTGTTTTGCTCTATAGAATCTTTTCATCCAATTTAGTCATGTTTAGTTGTATGTTTGGTGGCATTTGGCGATATAACAATAAAATAAAGTCACTTTAGCAGAGAGAACTTTTGCTATTTCGGCGGGACGGTCTGCCTTAAAGAACACAAAGTGTGTTGCTTTTCGAACTATATGAACAGCATCATAATGTTGTTTATGCGCAAAGTTGTACAAAAAAAATAAAAGATCATCTGCCCACGAAGTAGATAACCGCCCCCTGACTATATCCTTAATTTGAAGATAGTAAAAGCCCCGTGAGCTTATTCCAGGATTTACCGTATTTGTTTAGTTCATGAGGTGCATTGATTACATGACCCGAGCTGGCTCGCTAAGCCGAGATCCTGTCAAGTTGGTTAAATAGACAATAATGCAGGGGAAATTAAATGTCGAAAAAAAAAAGCCATGGTATCGGCCCCATAAATTTTATTTTCAAGCAACAACACAGTTACAAATTACACAAAAAAAAACCGGCAATGATAACCGTGTCAGTCGATATGGACATTTTGTGTATTATTTCTTGATAGCGAAGCTCTCGCGGGCTGAAGGACCGCTCGCGGAGCTCCATACTCATAGAACCTATGCCCGTCATTTTTCATGGTCATGGCTAGCGAAATGTTTCGCGGGTGCGTCCGTACATGTGTGTCCGTCCGTTTGGTAGGGCTCACGGCTCGCGGGCGCGTACGACGTCGCAAAACATGCACGTATGACGTCGCGTAACATCCGGGATCTTAGCAGTTTGAAATCAAAGCGAGGCTTTGTTTTTCGCACGGCTACACGGCCTATGTCACTTCACGTCTTTTGTTGGATGTTTTGCTCTGTTTAGCGGAGAAAACTGTTTGCAAATAAAGTCGCTATTTCCCTTCATTTTTGTCGTGGCTTGCTACTCAATTAAGGGATACTCAGAAGCCGCTATAATGGAAAAAGAAGAGCTTTCAGGGATAAAATCTTGCTTCAAGGAACTTTCACTTCCTTGCTTGTGAACGGGCTCCTTTTTGGGAATATTGGATTAAAAGAAATCGATGAGCGACATCCAGCCTCGTCCCTAGGGGTTGAGCGACACCCCAATACTCCCCAAAAATGATCCTGTTCACAGGCTAGGAATCAGAGAATTAACTGTGTGTGTAAGTTATAGTGCTAAGGTAAACCCATAAATTTCCCTGTACTGAGCGTTAGCCCTAGTAAGGAAATGAGGGACCAAATGTACGGCCTCGTGGCTCAAGCGGTAGAGCGACGGAAGATCTAATCCGGAGGCCGTGGGTTCGAATCCCACCGAGGTCAAAGATTTTTTTCTTTCCAATGTGTGGTCCCTCATTTCCTTACTAGGGCTAACGCTCAGTACAGGGAAATTTATGGGTTTACCTTAGCACTATAACTTACACACACAGTTAATTCTCTGATTCCTTGTTTGTATCACCAGTGCTACGTGGCTCAACATTTATTTATTATTTTTTAAGATTCTATTATTTGTTTTTAAGGCCATCCATGGAACCGCGCCAACGTATTTAAGAGAACTTGTGTCAATTAAAAGACCAGGAAATTATAATTTAAGAACCTCCTCGGATGGTTTGTTGCTTGCAATGCCAACTTACAGAAGTAGGGTTACATTAGGAGACAGGTCATTCCAGGTCGCAGCTCCGGCACTTTGGAATGTATTACCGCGTGAGATTCGTTCTATTACAGATCTAGGGATTTTTAAGTGCCACCTGAAAACGCACCTCTTTAAGGAAGCTTTTTACTAATTTTTATTAATTTTTATCTTGTATATTCAATTTTACCATAGTATATTTTTAATAATTATTATTGAGATATTCTGTATTTAATTATTAGTAGTATAGGGGTTGGGGGTACCAGCGCATTTTTGCAAAATGCGCTGTTACCAAACCCAACCCCGATACTACAGCCATATAATGGCATCCATATAATGGTTTATATCGGATTTGCGCTCGTATTTTGGTGTCTATGAAATTGCGCTCGTATTTCGGGAATATATATTGGTTTTCATATATTGGTGTCTATTAAATGGCGCTCGTATTTCTGGAATATAGATAATGGTTTCTAACTTCTGGGATATATTTTTGGATTTAATTAATAATCGCATAATGGCCATATGCATAACTGCTGATTCCATCTTCTTGCAGATATCTTTTGTCATCAAAACAACTGAGTGATACTTTATTGATTTCATAACTTCCTAGTTGATGTTTTTGGCTTCTGATTGTTTTCATTCTGTGGTGCATCTGTTTTTTCTCAAATAGCGTATTTTTATAGTTTTCATGTTTGATATCATTTTTGATTATATTCTTTTTGATTCCTTTAGCAGTCTTACCTCCTGATATGTTGTCTTTCATATAGCTATACATTTTTGATCGTAGGCCAACAAATTCGCAAATAGGAATTCCTGCAGCCTCATCTTTGAATTTACCAATTACTTTTTTATTAGTTTTATCGAAATATAATGAGTTTTCCGGGTAGTCGCTGTTATCAAACAAATGTTTATCATTCCAGAAGTCTGAGTAGACATCTTCAGCTTCGATTTCATAAGTTAAACTATCTGTATCAGTAAATAGAAGTTTAGCCTTATTATACTTCTTTTTGATGTATTTATAATGAAAATCATACATTAATGTCTTACTCAGATCTAGGATACACATACCCACATATGCCGGCCTGTTAAGGGTTAGTGTTTCTTTGATCTTATGAACGGCTACAAGGTTTTCATTGAAGATTTTGCTACTTACATATGTAGGTTTAGCAGTCATTTTTTATAGTTTCTTCTCATCAGTTACTAATCTGACATCTATTCTCTTTCTGATATTTTCCATTGTTTTTCCAAATACACTGTTGTTCATAAGTTTGAAGAAATCTTTCTCAAAGGCATTTTTGGCATTAGTTCTTTTCTGCGTGTTGAAATCAATATATTGCTTCAACCATGCGGACTGATTGAATTCTAGTACTCTATGAACTTTTGTTATTTTCAAACCAAGATCAGTGTATAATTGTAGGTTTCTGTAATGAAGAACATACTTTTCTTTGTTTCTTAAAGTTGGAATTAGTTTTTGTACAAGGCCTGTTGATATATTATATTTGGTAGCTATCTTTCGGCAATACCCAGATAACATATTGCTAGTCACTTTAACTTTCTCTGGTCCTAATGGGTAGTCATTATGAAGGCTGTGCAATTCTTCAGGATATTCCATGTCTACTTCTAGTATTAAACCTTTGTTGCTATCTTCTTTATATTTAGTTAAGTCTAACTTCTTAATCTGATTTTCTGTCATCCATTTGAAACCGCCAGTTGGTAGGTATTGTGACATAGCCCAACCATAGAGATTGTTAGCATCAAGATACATGATATACTTTGAGGGCGCCTTCTCATTGTATGATTTCATGTATTTGTTGTTGGCTTTCCCATATCTATTGGCTATATAAGAAATACCACCTCTCATCCCCTTTTCAATGAATTGAAACATGTCAATATCAGTCATCAGTTCTAATTTAATATTAGTCATTTTTAGCATAGCATCCCAAGATAATCCTGGAGATGTGAAATAATGACATGGGTCTAATTTGTAGTATTGCAGACAGGTCTTTCTGAAGTTTTCAAACACATCAGCTAACAGAAGGATGTCAGATTTAAGATATAAATCATGGTACTCACCCATATTTTTAAGCATGAAAGTTTCCCAAACAGTTTGAGCATGCTTATAGTCTTCATCTGATATGCATACATCATTTAATATGCTGTAAAATTCTGCTTTTGGTGGTAGTTGTTTATTGAATTTATCAAAACTGTCCATGAAGTCATATGGATAGACTCCTTTTTGTGACATTAAATTAAGCTTTTCACCTTTGAATTGTTGAGAGGTATATTTTAATGATTCTTTTGGTAGATTGCTTACTAGTTTATCTAAACTAGAGCTCATAAACTGGAAACTATCAATGAAGGTAAGATGATTACCAAGCATGAAAGCCATATACTTTTCCATATTGTTTGGTATAGCATTTATATTCATCTGTTTGTCTTCTCCTTTCTTATTTTTGTATGTGTGCTTCTTGACTATTTCACCAATCTCTTGCATGATGAAATGACTATCATAACCTCTGAGATTATGGAATATAACAGGAATTTATATCTCTGCTGGATTCACTCTTAGTTTCAGATTACATTCTTGGTGAGCAGAGCCTCTGTATTTACCAGTTATATGGCAATGATCTCTAACTTTAATATCTTTCTCTGCATACTTTTGATCACATATATGGCATTCTTTAGCTTTTTGAAATTCTTCTTCATCATCTTTTGTCATTCTTAATGGTTTATTGAATTCTTTTTTCATCACTTTCTTACAATATTTGACTTCCCCCAGCATAGCTTCCATAAATTTGTGAACAGCTTTTTCACCTCTATATATTTGCTCTGGTTTGGTGTATTTATCATTGTAGCAACAAACAACCTTATAACCATAACTACAGTCTGTATGCTTCTGATAAGCCTCTGTGTATGATTTATCATTGTCAGGCTGACAACCATGTATTTTTTCAGTAATTGCTTCAAAATCTGCATAAATAACAAATGGTACCGGTAGTTGTTTATGGAAATTGTTGAATTTTAGTATATTATTATCCTTGTCAGGCATTTTTATAGCTTGTGTGCCATTCACTTGTATGCAGTTTTCTTTATGATTAGTTAATATTTCTTTAGAGCTGAAGCATTGAAGACAATACATGCAGAAATGTTTTCTTTCTTTGTGTTTGGTTTGATTGTACATTAATTTGTTAAAATCTTTAATTAAGACATAGTGCTTGTTTTCATTTTCTGATATCAGAAGAAGATTCATGTGGTCTTCATGTTTTTCTTTTGAGACATAAATTGGGTATGGTTGTTTGTCTTCATAACCGAACACATTTATATTGATTTTATTTTGTTTTTCAATCTTGTTGTACTGTTTGGTGGTGACTGGGAATTCAATTCCTGAATAATCTAATTTGTTGATGTATTCCTTATCGAGTTTCTTGATTCGTTGAGAATCTTTCTTTTGATGATTTAGATGTCTGATGTGACACCACCTAAAGCATTCATTATCCTCATTTTTTAGGTTGATCAATCCTTTTGCACTGTTGCTGAGTTCTTGGGGTAGTTGAATATATGAAGAGCCTCTCATTGGTTGATATTTTACAACATTAATATAATGATTTTCCACTGATTGAACAGTCCAACCAGATCCCTCTGAAATCCAAACTGCAATCTTGTTTAATATGTTTTGCTTTGACACTTGTAGTGATTCAGCGATCTCTAGGTTGTTTATGATTGTTTGAACTAGACTGTTGAAATAGGCAGTTTTATACACTGTTTCTCCATTTGATATTTTGGTAAATATTACCTTGAGTGTTTCAACAAATTTCAGTCCTTTCATGGATTTTAGTGTACTTATAATATGATATTCAATAGCCTTTCTTGTGTTTTGCAGTTGCACCAGCGGGTCTTTGTTATTTTTAATACTTATTTCGTAGGATTTAGTATAACCTTTTAGAGCTTTGTCTGTTTGCTCTATTTTAGTTCTTGGAGTAGGAACTGGTTTTTCTGCAACTGACTTTTTAGTTCTAGGTGCTGGAACTGGTTTATAGTCGTCTCTGAACTCAATCGGTGGTAAAATAATATGGTCTTCATACTCATTCACCATCTGTTTAACGCGTTTTCTTGGTGTAGGAATTGGTCTCCTACGTTGTTTTTTGTTATCCACTATTGTCATCTCAGGAGCTGGTTTAGCATTCTGAATTTGCAATAACATTTGGATTAGTTGAGATTTACTCAATTTTGTCAAGTCTGATTTTTCCATTATCTATATATATATAACTATATTATAATTCTTTAAGTATCTTTTGGAGTGCGTTTATTTTTTAGCATCATTTTGGAAATAATTTGAGATAGTTATATATGATTTGTCATATATGATTATCTTTTTATAATCACCACGCGTTATTCGTTGTTGTATTTTAGTGCATTTGATTTATGCGCCATAGTTTTGTTGTGTTTATGTTTACTTGCAGGATGCATATCTTTATCACATTCAATGCAATGATATTTATTATCTGGGTTGTCATTAAACTTCTTACAATAAATACGCCCCATAACACGTCTTTCTTCATCGGTCGTATATTTTTTAGGTCTTCCCCTTGTTTCTTTCACCATTACTATATATTATGGTTATTTTTTTAAGTCCTTTTTAGTGCGTTTAAATATAGCCAGAAACATTAATATTTTTGGCTAGCAATGAATAGCGAATGCAAAGATATAAATATCTCAGAAATTTCTGGGATACTTGTAAATAGTAACATCTCTTTAAACCTTTTTTAAAGCCAAGTCTCATTAATCAAATTTGCATTACTTGTTGTATTCACAGGTGTAAAAATATTATTTTCACGTTTGAGATATTCGACATTATCAACTTTGGTTTGTTTCAACACATTACATTCATCATCGTATCTATTGTTTTCTATCTCATTGCAGATAATATTCAATAACTGTTTCAATGTTATATCTTCATCAATTTCATGTATTTTTTTATGATAAAGTTTCAATAATTTCTTTTTATATTGTAACAGATCCAATCTACGCTCATTATCATATATTTTATCATGAAGATTGTCTATTTCATCTTCACATTCCTGAATTTGAAAATTTATTTTTTTGATATATTTCTCAATGCCACTCATGATACATATATGTTAGATATTTTTGACATCTTTTAACGGTATCCACGAATTAAATTCTTTTGGATAACCAGACCATGATACCAAAGCTTGTTTTTTCTTGTAATCCCTCCTAATGACTTTGCCAATTCTGAATACATCCTGTTTTGCTAATTGTAATTCAGGTTCATAAAATGACCCTTCTATTGATTCATTATTAAGATCCTTTAACTTATATGTAATAGGGTTTGTGTATTGGATTTTATCAACTGTGAATACCTCTTCAGTCCAATTACTTGTATATCCTTTATCAAATACCTTTCTTTTATACTTTGAAATTCTAACCTTATCACCAACTTTGAATTTTACTTTTGATGATGATGGTTCCATATCACCATATAAAGTGAGATATACACTTCCCTCGTTCTTTTTATTTACTTCTGCCGGTTTCATTTTGATGCTTGAATGCTTTGTACTGTTGTATTCATTTAATAGTTTTGGTAACATGTCTAAATATTGTGTTGTATTTTGAGCTGTAAATTGTTTCCACATTTTAGATTTTAATGTTCTGTTAAATCTCTCAATAACAACAGCTTTACCTTCATTGAAAGTAGAATACATCTCAATATTATTTTTCTTTAGCCAGTCTTTGAAAGTTTTATTATAGAATTCAGATCCTTGGTCTACCCATAAATATTTCGGTTTTCTTTTATACTTTTTAATAACATCATCAAATGATTCAGTGATTGTAATACCTGTTTTATTTTTAATGGGAATGCTCCAAGCAAATTTTGAAAACACATCAATGATGTTTAATAAATATCTATATCCTTTATTCCATTTTGAAAACTTCTGCATTTCTACAAGATCTGCTGACCATATCTCATCTATTCCATTTACAATGACTCTTCTAGTTCTGAATTTTCGTTTGATTGGCTTATGTAACTCATCGGCTAATTGTTGAGTCCAATCATTTTTACTCAACACCGCTTCCCGTTTTTTGGCTTCCTTTTTTGTTTAACACCAAGGCCTAATTTCTGTTTTATATCAATCGTGTTTCTTGCCAACCAATGCCCCCACTGTCTATCATCATATGGTACTTCATCTAATGCTTTAACCATTTTTCTGTCTGCCTTATTTTTACATTTCCTATCATCCTTGCAGACTGAATAATCAACATCGTGTTGCATTGCTATTGCATCAGTTTTACCAGTTGGTTGGTCGTATATTTCCAATATTTCACCAGTCGTTGGGTCATATTTCACTTGACTATTTAAATCATTATATGGGCCAGTATATTTATGACCAGGTAATGTCCACCCTCCTTTAGGTTTCGGAAGCTTCCCAATAGCTTTATGTATGTCAATAGCACCACCACTGTGTAGTGGATTTAGTTTTTTTGATAAATCTGATGTAATACTATCCAAAGCTTGATCTAGATATTTGTTAGCCATTCCTTTAATCTTTTGTTTTGTAAAATCAGATTTGACCGCTTTTGATGCTCCGATTCTGCCTAAATTATACAAACCTTTTAAAGCACTTTTAGCTGCAATTTCACCAAGACTGTGACTACCTTCTATATTTAAAAAGCCCCCATCTTGTGAGGGCTCAATTAGTTTCCCTGTTTTTGTTTTATAAATTTGGTTTTTGTTATACCACATTCAGCGCAAGTGCATTTTAACGTAGTTCGACCATTTTTAGTTTTCACATATCGTTCGCTTCCTGGAACACATTCAGTGACTTTCTTCTGTCTAACACAATATGATTTTACCATTATATATATAAGTTAGATATTTCTAAAATAATGTTCGAGGAATCTCTCATTCTTCATTGTATCATATATGTCAAATACTTGCAATAAATTATAATATGAATTCCCCTTATTCATTTCATTCAGAAAGTATAAACAGAAGTAACCACATGTAGTCGTTTTTATGTTCTGGATTTGGTTGTTTTGATGTAACAGAATCAAATTCTTTCTTTTTGTATGATTTACGATCTCTTGAAATGGAGGCATACCGAAACTATCAAAATAATTTATCACGTTGTCTTTGACATATGTGGCCACCCAATGGCTTCCACTCATATATGAGGGTTCAAGATTGTATATGAATAACGCCTGTTTATGCTTATGTGGAACTTTCTCATCCCTCGATAGAACATCTTTGATTGGGATGTTCAAATATCTACACCATTTTATTAGATCATGATTACTTAACGGGATATCTTTATGGAATTTTGGTTTTACAGTATTGCCCCTAGTAGTGGTATGCCATTGAATGGGCTGTTTTTCCCTAATAGTATGCCTTCTCCCGACTTGTTTTTTTTGGTAGTTTTTTTTTTAATCCCCATACCAATTGGATTATCCCATGTACCTATAAATGGAGGTGGTTGTCTGTATGCACCAATTCTCGGAGCTCCCTTACCCCCTTTTTTCTTACTAATTCCCATTCGTGGAGCCCCACTACCAGTTTTACCAGTCAAAGCATTTAGAAGGAGTGGAACACCGATGCTTGCCAACAGAGTGCCTAAAAATCCACCTGATTGTGTTTTTGTTGGTTTCACATGAACACCTGAACCTGATTGAAGGGCATTCAATATATCCTGTTTTTGTTTCGTCGATAAAAGATGCTTATATTCTATCAGCTTATTAATTTTGTCTTGTGGTACGAGAAAACCACCCGACTGTACGCCTTTGCCAGATATTGATTTCACAATCTGAGAAGCACCTTCTGAAGCCAATCCAGCAAGAGCTGATAGCCCAAGGGTTTTACCTATAGTTGGTGCTAGTGTCTTGCCAATACTTAAGATAGAAGTTGGTAGACTACCTCCAACCTGTTTTCTAATATTACTTTTGACAAGTTTGATATCCATACCCTTATTCATCATACGATTCTTCTCCAATCTCTTCTTTACCATTGCTGGTACATATAGAATATCATTTCCGTTCAGAGATTCATTTGATAGTCTGAGAACAATAGTTTCCCTTTTTTTGAAAGCATTGCTAAGATTCTTCTTTTGATTGTCAGACAAATTTACTTTGATTTCAAAAAGCTGAGTCATTTGCTGTATATAATATATGTTATATAATTTTTTCCAGTTATAAAACATATATGAAATAAGGATATTTATTTTTATTAGTAATACATTACTTATTATACAATTTTACACTATAACCAATTCATTACCCACCTTGTCAATGACAACAGATTCTTCATATAGGACTACAGCATGAACATTGAAGTTTGCAGCTGCATTCTGGCTTAGTCTATACCTGAAGATTAGCTGTTTCGGATCTCTTGTTATTTTTTCAGTTTGATACGTAAGATTAAAGTAAATCAACCCATACAGAGAACTATAGTTTGCTAAGTTCAGCTGAGTTCCGCTGTTATAGTCATTTTTCCGCATAGTATATGACATCAAATCGTTAAAGATTCTCACTTTTGATTCTGTATCATACTCTGTTTCTGGATAAAAGACTCCATTTCCATATTCTAGTCTACAGTTTAAAAGGGAAGAGTTATTATCAGCAGCATTAAGTTTAAAAGTGTTCATTAGATAAGGACTGTCTTCTTCAACTGCATCATTAGGCGGGTTTGTTCTTTTCAAGTAAACAAAAATGTGTTTGACATTGTCAATGCTGCTTGAAATCTGGAAAAATCCTGATGATTGTGTAGGAGCTGATGCTTCGTACATTTCCCTTAAATATTTCCACTGAGTTTCTTTAAGAAATGAACTAACGAAATTGTCATACAATGAATCCTTTGGGGTTAGTTTTGACACCCAGAGCAAAAACCTATTAACAACAATTCTTCCAGCATCAGTTCCATTAGCCATGTGAATGAGTTCACCATCGTTTTGTAGCTCAATGTTGAATTGTAATTGCATTGGTACAAGCATCTTATCTTCAAGTTCTTCAAAAAATGAGAACCTGTTCAATGGTATAATCACATTGATGTTTTTAGCACCACCAGTCCCATTGTCTCGAAGTGCTTGAGTTTGCAACCGGCGAGCTTCAAATCCTGTGTTATTCGCAGCTGTTGTAGCATTCGTGTCCAAATACCATAAACTGTTTTTAGCGACTGATCTGCTATAATCATCAGAATACTCTAGCAGGTTTTTAACAAAAGTGACTTTATGGAGATTGTCAGTGTCATAAACTATTTTTCCTGCAGATTTAATCATTATGTGGTCAATTAAGGAATGCGCTCCATTAATGACTGTGATTCTGTCAGCAGCAGCATATCCCGATCCATCTGCTAATTTCTGTACTTGGAATTGGACTTCAATATAGGCATTATACCAATCGTAGAATGATGACCGATCGTTGATTGTGAACTTGTAACCATTTTTGACCTGATGTTGACCGTTGCCTGGAGCTCGGATTACATCATCGAGTTGGAATCGCACCAACTCATTTCTTTGAAGAAAATTATCTGTTCTAAAAGACATATATTATTATGTTATATAATTTTAACAATTAAAAAATATATTCATTGATTCTATACAAATCTAACTCTACGTCTTCTCCTCAAACCATCTCCAGAAATGAGTCTATTCAGTATCATATCAGTACTTTCTTGATCTAGTTTTGGCTGATAATGTTGCTGCAGCTGTTTAATGGGTGAGGATGGAACAATTGCTGTTTGTCTTGTAGCTCCTTTTCTCAAATTTGTCAATCTTTTCATTATCAAATCACCAGATTTTTGAGATACCGCCTTACCCAGTCGCTCACCTGCATGGGATATCCCCGATTCTAACGCCTTCTTTGCTATTGGCTTAGCAAATTTCTTGAAAACAGATGATGCAACACTCTTCAACGGTTTGAAAATATTATCAACGATAATTCCCGATCCTTTGTGTCTGTATACAAATTTACCAAGTTTTGGATGGTAAAATCTTTTGAATTCATACGGTTTCATTATACTATTATGTTATATTATTCTATACTTTTCAGAATCAGTGAGAAAGCTGTATCTGCGCCATTCAAGTTAACTAATCTTCTTTTTCCATCTGTGATGTATATTCGGATACTACTGATAGTATTTTTATTAACTGGGTTATATGTAACCCGTTTAGGTTCTAAAGTGAAGCTATAACTAGGTTGGAGTACACTGGTAGAGAAGCTATAAATGATGTCTGTATCTTGACCGTCGACAAGTGAATCATTAATTAGGTCACAATGGATATTCAAAATATCGGTGTCTTGACTTAGATTTGGTACTCTAGGACCAATATTTGTTCCACTTGTCAATACTGTCTTATCAAACCCGATTAGATCATTAAAATTGGAATGCGTTAAATCAAGCTGATAGTTCTGAGCCAATGTAATCGTAACCCTAAATGTTGTCTGATCAAATTCAAGAGTGATTGGATATTCATCACCGTTCTTTGTTATATCTTTTATATATTCATCGAAATCAGTATAATTCCATACTCCTGATGGAAATTGTATGTTGTGATAAGTTGTACCATTATTAGAGCTATATTTTATTAATTGATTGTTGTATCCTGCGTTAACATTGAACCATGTGAAACTCATATTGATAATTCTGTTAAGACCGATAACATATTGAGAATTACTATCCAATATCATTTGTCTAGTAAATTTTGTTGTGAAATCTTCAGGTTTATTATTTAATTGGGACTTCACACTATAGGAGGATAATACTATCTCTCGTTCCATATATAATAAAGTTACATTATATTTTTAAAATATTGACCATACAATTTATTATACTGCGATCTATTGATTTTCGATATTTTCAATAATGTGTCCAATATAGTTACTCCCATATTTCGCATCTCAGTGCTGGTATTCCCTGCCAATCTTTCACCAATAATCAATTCCAATTTTTTTAAAAGCTGCTTTACATCATTAAAAAACATAATATTTCCACCTCTCTGTTTTTTTCCCCGACTCTGGATTCCAGAACCTTTTATTGTTTCCAATTTAGTATTATAATGTTTTATGTATTCATTTAAAGTAACTCTTGCATTGTCTATTCTTTTGTTTCGCATTTGTCTCTCAGCTTCTGATATAGCCCCACTTTTGAACTGTTTTGTAACATGTGACTTATAACCACTTAATTGACTCCTTTTTGATTTTGCATCATTTATAATCTTATTAAGATAGGCCTTAGTCTTTTTATGTGTCATTTCTGGTTGATTTAACCTCATTTCCACATTTTCATAATCCGTAATACCAATATCATTCAAAATCTCATTACTTATATCTTCATCATCTAATCCATAGTCCATCTCTTCTTCTTCATATTCTGGTGGTAATTCATCTGGTTCATCACCAAAGTACTGAGGATCAACATAAATCTCCTTCTTCCCTTCTAAAATATCCTTCAACGATTCTTCATACGTTGGTGGTTTTGGTACAATTTGCTTATCTTGATTTGGTGGGACATAATCACCAAATAAATCATCAACTTGCATGTCTTCGAAAGGGTCAACTTCAGGCATGTAGTCAATACCTTGATCAGCTTTTTTAGGTGCTCTTTTCTTTCTTATGGGTACCGGTTACCCTTAAATCTACATTACTGTCGATAACATCATCTAATTTACTAGTCACAGGTTTGAATACCTTAGCCAATGACTCTTGACTTATCTTATGACTAAGATTATGTTTTGTGATTGCATCATGTACAAGATTAATCTTATTACCTAATAGAGATTTACTCTTTGCAAGTTCTTTCCATTTAAGTAAACTCATTTTTATTATATTATTAGGTTACATAAAATTTGGAAATCATATATAAAAAAGAGCATTTTACACCGTGTTGTACACTGTGTTGTACACCGTGTTATACACCATGTTATATTGAAATAATATACCCATATAATATAAATGATAATACCAAATTACGATGCCGATGATGATGTAACCTCAAATTATAAACAGTTATATCCTTTCATGCCTGACCGATGCTTCCGGATGCTAATTTGCGGCCCATCTGGGTCAGGAAAAACAAACGTTCTGCTAGACATGATCTATAGGCTACTCTATTTCGATAAAATTTATCTATATGCTAAAAACTTGGAACAATCAAAATATCAACATTTACTGGAAACATTGAAACCAATCAGTGAAGAGGTGGGTTACCCAATTATTGAAGCAAGTAATGATCAAATATTGCCTTTGTCCGAATTAAATTGTGATAACCAAAAGTTGGTTATTTTTGATGACTATCTTAATACTGGTAGTAAAAATGATGCAGAAATAAGAAACTACTACACTAACTCAAGAAACAAAAATTGCAGTTGCATATATCTTAGTCAATCGTTTTATGACACTGACAAATGTATCCGTCTTAACTCTACACATTACTGCATTTTTGAATTTCCTTCTCCAAACGAACAAAACAGGATTAGTAGAGAGCTTGGTATAAAAAAATCTGACTATGAAAAAGCCACTAATGATTCATATTGCTTCATATATATTGATAAACCAAGGAAATTCACAACCAAGAATTTCAATGAAAAAATATAATATACTCATATTATATATAATGAGTTATTCAAACGGATTACTACCATCAACAACAACAACAACAACAACAACATCACAAGGACCATCAGGCCCGCCAGGCGTTGGCTTCAAATTGACAGATGATGGTAATTATGATATCCAAAATAAAAAAATAGTAAATATAGGAACAGTTACTGGTTTGAATGATGTAGTTGATTTCAAATTTATTAGAAATACATTTGTTAGTAAGCATTTACCATTAGTTACAGCAAATCTTGATATGAAAAACAATAATATAAGAAATTTAAAAACACCAATTTCAGAAAAAGATGCTGTTAATAAAGAGTATGGAGACACGCATTATTTAAAATTAGATGGAACAACTCATATGGTGGGGGATCTTGATATGCGAGGAAATAAATTAATTCTACCTGGAGAAATCAATATGGATAGAAAATTAATCACAAATCTGGACACGGATGAAGACAATGATCTTTGTGCAACTAATATGATAACTCTTAAAAATTATAATAATAAAAAAGCTAATATTACAGATGCATATATGAAAAATGAAAAAATAGTGCTGAATGACCATTTAGATGCTAATTATCATGTTATAGAGAATGTACAAGCAGCTGGAGACAATGATGCATTCCCTTTCTATCATGGAAAAACACACTTTTTAAATCTAGAAGGCAGCAATTATGATGCTAAAAATAAGAAAATAATAAATGTCGTCACAGATGAAGATAATGATTCGTCAACTGTTAATATGAGAACACTAAAAAATTACCATTCTAATCCCCCTCCACAGAAATATGAAATAACAGAGGACATTGATTTGGAGCATAAATACAATATTATCAATAGTAAACAACGAGATTTCAGCTACTATCAGACTCACTACGATAGTATTGCAAGTCACGAAGATAACCGGAGAATGTTTCTCAGTCGGAAAGAAGAATTTCCAATGGAGGTTCAACTTAACATGAATCATCACAGCATCACAAATCTTAAAGACCCGCAATATGGAGGAGAAGCTGCGACAAAAACATATGTTGATACACATTTAAACGAAAAATTAGACAAAACGATTTCCAGCGATCTTGATATGCAAAGTAATAAAATTACTAATTTAGCAACACCTAAACCAAATGAGAATGGTGCTGCCGTCAATGTTTCGTTTTTCAACTCCGAACTCAACGATTCTAATTCGAACATGTACACATGAATAACAGACGATTATAAGAGTTATGTAAACAAGTCACATATATCTTCCTCAGCTAAAAAAGACGTTTTCAGATACATGATGGAAGATGTTAATCAGAGCTCATCGGAGAGTAATATTGTTGTCAATGGGATCATTGATTTTGATGGATCGCCGCATAAAATTAACAAGAAAGCCTATGATATAACTCTTACGATAGACAATGACAATGACTTCGCGTCAAGGATAGGTTTAAATGCACTAAATCTTCCTCAAGGTGAGTACACTATGGTGATTGAGTTTTTCGTTCCAGATAAAGCTTATATTAGTTCGACAACTGTCAGTGTTGTATCAACAGTTATCAATATTGAGCAGCAAACAACAAAGATATTTAACACTGAAGGATATACGAAAAGTATTGTTCATTTACACAAATGGCAGGTTTCTCCTCCTGAATATATAATGATAGATCTTCATGGTAGTATAACAAAAGGAAATACAAATAAAGCACATCTAATCGTTTATGGTGTTCAAGGACATATCTCGAGTGTTGATTCAGATGTATATGATTCTATTTATACAATTGAAAATGAAAAAATGACAATGGAGACAGATATTGATTTAAATGGTAGAAACATAATTGGTTTACCTATAAAGAAACAAAAATTCATATTTTTAGGCAATTATATGAAAAATAAGAACACTAATGATATCATATTCAACGGTTCGTCATCATTTATTGCATTAATTAATATGAAAATAGTAAAATTATGGTTAATTATATTGGATAATAAACCGCCTGAAGGATACAAAAAAATGATTATATTAATCGGTAACATTTCATTTGGACCCCAAAATTGGAATAAAGCATCGAATAAAATTTATTACACTTTCAATATAGCGTCATCAGTTATCAATTTCAATGAAGATACAGTTGTACGAATCAAATTAATATCAATTGATCATATTACATATGCACCTTATAATTGCCATATCAGTGTACTTTTTGAAGAGTTTTAATATATAATTATCTAATATATTGATATAATATATAAATGTCAATTCTTGCACAGTCAATTAATTTTTGTAATAAATTTTTCACAACCCAAAAAAACCTACATCCTAATACTAAAGATGAAATATTAAAATCGGCTTTAATATATCAATTTTTGTACGTTAACTATTTGAATAAGCCAATATCATTTAACCAAATATTAGAAAAACACTCTGACATTGGATTAATAGGACCAGGTTCTTGTACTCTAAATACCAAATACCAATTTTTAATTAAACATGCTATTTTTCATGATGCATTTGGAAGATTTTACAATGACTATGAAAAGGGGCCTGGATACACATATTGCTTCCTTTCAATACCGAAGAAAATAAAAAGATCTCCAATAATGGGCCAAATAAGTGGTGTATTATATTGTCTTCTTTCAAATCCTAAAATATAATTATCCAAATATATAATATAATGACTAAAACAGATATATTCAATTTCAATCATATTGATAAAAACATCAGCCAAGAAAAATTATCTGAAATCAAAGCATTGTATCGATTTTATCATAAACGATTTTGGTGCTATAAGAATGCTTTCAAATATTTCAAGAGATTGAATTTAGCTATTAATGTAACTTCAACAGGCTTAATAGTTATTGGTACTGTAACTGGTAGTATCACATTAAATCCTGCTATACTAGCTTCTATTTCTGGAGCTGGTTTAGTGCTAAAAACAGTAAGTGAAATCAAGAATTATAAAAAGAAAATCGAAATGTCTGAATTTGCTTATACGACATATGAAAAAGTATTAGTTTTTGTTCATAAAATTTTAATGTCTTTTTAGAAGAAGTTATTTTTATTTTATCATAAGGTAATTCTAAAATTTTTAATAATCTTCTCAAAACATAGGTTACACTAATCATCCGTTTCCGGTTCTTATTGACTTCTGGTAACACGTTGTTTATTAATCCAAAAATCTTATATATTTTGTTACGGTCTTGATAACTCAAATGAATTTCTTTATTATATTTATTGATTATATTTTCGATATGATATTTTCTTACATACACACTCTTCGTCCTTATTCTATACATATTCTCATAAAAATCAACGTACTCTTTAACATAATCATAACCATGGACGGAACCGCAATTTAGACAGACGCTCATACCATCTATACTATTTATATCTTGTTCACAACAACATAACTCAACCAATCTAGCACTACTATCAACTTCTAATAATTTCATATCATAAAAGGGACATATCAACTCACCAATACTCATCATTTCCGTATTTCTACCAACATCTGCTAATCGTTGGTCACAAAAGGGACAGGTCAACTCTCCCATCTTCTCAAATTCATCATGAATTTCCAAATTACAATTCATTCTATACTATTATATGAGATAATATTTTTAAAACAATAGCTATAAGCGGCACGTGTCTAAATTCCCAGAAAACAAAAATAGCGAACATGTAAAAATCGGCTAACGCGAATTTATTGCTACCGAACGATGTCATTTCCTCACAATAAATATTCCCACGCGTGGGAAACTATCTTTGTTCCATTGCGTAGATGTTATTTTTAATCCAAATACTAATCATGGAAGCTGTCATAAAAGGTGATGAAACAATAAATATTCCCACGCGTGGGAAACTGAACCAATATAAACAAGAGTGGAAGGCATAATATTTCGCACACCTTTGATATCACTGATGGATAAACAGCGTTTTATTGAGTTTAGAACAGACCGGGCAAAGTTGAGAGATCTTGTAAAGTTAAATCAAACCCCATAATATGTTGAAAATATTTTCTCTCGTGATCTGAAACAATAGCTATAGTGATGACTCATTTCATAGGGGGCTTCCCCTGTTTTTTCCGAGAATGTCACACACCGATAACTCCATCCTGTTTACAATCTGATGACTCATTTCCTCACAATAAATATTCCCACGCGTGGGAAACTATCTTTGTTCCAATGTATGTATTTTCACATACAAACCGAAGTACATGTACAAACGAAAGTTTATGAACAAATATGTGAAAATAGTTTAATCAGAAATTGAGATCAAACATGAAAACTATAAAAATACGCTATTTGAGAAAAAACAGATGCACCACAGAATGAAAACAATCAGAAGCCAAAAACATCAACTAGGAAGTTATGAAATCAATAAAGTATCACTCAGTTGTTTTGATGACAAAAGATATCTGCAAGAAGATGGAATCAGCAGTTATGCATATGGCCATTATGCGATTATTAATTAAATCCAAAAATATATCCCAGAAGTTAGAAACCATTATCTATATTCCAGAAATACGAGCGCCATTTAATAGACACCAATATATGAAAACCAATATATATTCCCGAAATACGAGCGCAATTTCATAGACACCAAAATACGAGCGCAAATCCGATATAAACCATTATATGGATGCCATTATATGGCTGTAGTATCGGGGTTGGGTTTGGTAACAGCGCATTTTGCAAAAATGCGCTGGTACCCCCAACCCCTATACTACTATTATTATAGATAGAAATCATGTAATGCGCGCTTGATCATTTCATGGAAAGCGCGCAATATAAGAATTAAATTATTATTATCATTATTATTATTGTTTGTTTGTTTCAGGCTAGTCACTTTCAAGCCAAATTATCGCAAAACCCTGTCGTTTCTGCCTCCCCCACGAGCTCTTCTTAATGTGAAATAGGGAATTTAATCAGGAACAACATCAGGAACTTTTGGAATGAATGTGAAAGCAAGCGGGTGGAGCTTAGGAGCGTGCGCGAAGCGCAAGCGGTAGGTTTGGAAAGGAGAAAACAAGGAGAGAGAAGCCTGTTAATGATTGTCTCGCTTTTCGGCCTTCCAGTCTTTCCCAGCGCGTCCGCTCCGCTCAATTATCAGGGAACTTTGGCAGCTACAACGGACGGCGACGGCAACGAAAATGACACAAAACAATAGGTATATAATGAACGAAAACAATGCCATGCACGGGCGCTTCACATTTTGGTACAGTTCTTTGCCGTTCCCTGCAAAACAACGTCACTGAATGATCAAATTATAGTTTTTTTTTTGGAACACACGACAGTAGTTTTTCCATTCTTTATTTAAACTTGAAAGCCGTCCCTACGAATTGTGCTCCTGATATCGGTCACATTAGACAAATAAAACAAATTGGAACAATTGCAAAAGGGCGAATTCTTTTTCAAGTCAGTGATGTTTTCCTTGGCCTTACCGTCGTTGTTGCTTTAAGCTCCCTATAAATTCATAGAACTTCTAATAAGTTTCGCTAGCGACTGGCTACGAGGCATCTGTCGTTTTGTAGGTGTTTGAAATGGATCAGCTTTAAATGGAGGTAAGCTGCTCAGTTATCACTGTTTACAACCAAGTTTTCAACCAAGTTTTCGCAAATTAGAAATTCAAGTTTTCAACCAAGTTTTCGCAAATTAGAAATTCATTTCAATCATTTATTACTAAGTAACCTTTATTACTAAGTAACCGGCTTAAGACAAATAAAACATTTGCTTTAAAACCATAACATTTACGGATTTATGTATTTTCAGCATTATTCTGTATTTCTTAAGGTTATATCTTTACATCACTTCTAAAATCTTTCTTATGAAAGAGCTAATATATGTTATTATAAGGCAGTTCTGGCTTGATTTAGCCTTTTTGTTCTTTAGGTAATCCGTTTTTAAACAAATTTTTAAACTTCGGGTATTATCACTCGATAAAACATCTTCCATTAATTAAAAGTAGTCAGAGTCATTTGTTTTCTTAAGCAATAAAAATCACGAGAAATCTTACTCTACCACTAGAATATCATCAAGGAAAGCCAAGAGTTCCCTCGCAGCCAACAAATGTGTTTTTTTTGTCGCATTTATTGCGGAAACAAAGCTTGTGTCAGCTAAGATCTTATGAACGTGGCTAAACGGGAAACCGTGTTTATTTCCTCAATAATAATTCCATTGAATCAGTTTTAAGCCTGTCACAAGCTATCGGTTTTTTTCATTTAACCGGAACTTATTTCTTACATTATGTTCAATTCAAAGATCAATTTATTGGGAAAAACTGCTTTGTGTCGTTTACCTTCGGCTGAGATCAACACTCACTTTGTCTCGGGCGAGATGACTTTCGTTCCGGGATCCCGGGATGAAAGCACTCATGTAAACGATTTTGATTTTTTTTTTATTATCCAGGGATGGCATTCATCCCGGGACGAAACTTAGATCGGCTCTCATGTAAACGGGCCGTCAAAGAGACAACTGGCTAATCCTTCTCCAAGGCATGCAAGGGTCAATTTCGTCAGAAGAACTATCTAGGCAGAAGGAAGCTAAACCAGGGCTAAGCGACCACTGCATCGTTTCAATGAGAATCTCAAAGTTTTAACTTTTATAAAGCAATTTCCAAGAAGTTTTGAATATGCGATTATCTAAAGAGCGGTTTTCAATTGAGTGTCGTAAACTCAAAAATAAAGTAATTACTCTGACCAATCACAACAGACACAGACAATCCAATGAACCAATCAGAACTCGTAGCAAATACATGTCGCCTGCGCCAAGCGCGGGAAATCTCGCGCGACTAAGTCACGATTGGTTTTGGCTTCGATTCTGATTGGATACGAAAGTGGCGCAGGGTTTTTTAAAGGGGCAGTATCACGAGGTTCCACGCGCGGCACTGTTCACTATTTTGGACATATCACTGTTAAAAGTGATTTTTTCTTTCTTCCGGCTATCAAAACGGATTTTTTGATTCAACAAATACCTCCACTTCTCGACGGCTTTTTTGAATTTGCGGAATCAAACTTGAAAACTGGGCCGACGTTTTCAAGTTTCGACCTCGTGTTACTGCCCCTTTAAGCCAATCAAAAAGCGTAGCAACGCAAAACAAAAGCAATCACATTACTTTCGACACTTAATTGAAAACCGCTCTATTTTGCTAATTACCAAATAAGATCTAGAAATGACTTATAATATACTGCATGTAAAAGTACTTTATGAATTTCCAAAATCCAGGTAAATTTTCGAGACAATAAGGTCTGTAGTGCTGGTTCGATCTGAATCAACTTCAAAGATCGTTTCTAAAAAAACTAAGCCTCTGTTTCCGAAAACAATTGCTGGAGTTCACAGTTCTAAGCTTACAACACTGAATCCAAACGGAAGAAGCGAAAAAGTGTAAGCTGTTTCCCCAGTAGATTTTTCTGGGTCAAGGAAGGAAGGTAGTGTGTCAGTCATCGGTTTCCTTGTGGCTACGCTCATCTTCATCTGTGTAACGTCCATTCACGAGGCAATTTAAAAAGGGACCAATCTGCAAAGAAACAAACAAGTCAAAAGTGGTAACACTATAAACATCGTTTTTTTTTTCACACAGAATGGAAGAAACAGGGTAAGAATAAAAGGGCTCCAGTAAACTGTATGCTACATGTAGCAGTGCCTTCCTGGGAGTCAAATAGGCGAGTCACCTCCTCGCTCCCTCGCGTGAGCTTAGCTCACACGCGTGATTAGCTCGCATGTTCGACAACCAGAGAGGTACTGCTGACAACCAGAGATGTACCGCTACAGGTGTAGCCGTTTCGCATCCTATCATCTGATGTGAAATGTGACGAGTGAGGGGTCTGTGAAGGTAACTGGCTTCGATCTGAGGATCTTGAGGGTCCCCGTTACTGAAACGGCTACAACCTTCAATGTCCAGTACACAAGAAAGAACCGCAACGGGTTTGTTTTTGCGATTATTGAAGAGTGGATAACCAAGCCACTAAACAGTGGACACAACTATTAAAGAACATTTTATAGGCCTGGATACATAATTACCGGCAGAATGTTTGTGTACACAATTTTCCCACACAACATTCTCTGGATGAATGCTCCTGTATGAATATGATTTAAATAATAAAAAAATAAAAATAGAACATGAAGGACTTTGCTTGTCTGAGTCACCACAGTGTGACGTCATGTTACACGTGCGTCCATTCTAACCTGAAGTTTACCAGTGCTGGCAAATCCAACCAGAGTTAGACAGAATATTTCACTATAATCACCTGGTGATGATCACCGAGTGCTTCCCCCAACATTCTCTCAATATTCCTCATGACTGCAACCTTCTGCTGTGCAGTTAGTGGGTGTGTGATCTGGCTTGGAGTAGGACCTGCCTTAAAAAGAAGTACCAGTACTGTAAGTATGAATCAATGTACCTCTGGGACAACGAGTTATTTTACTACATCTTTTAATACTGCAATGAAGTGCTTGAGTGTGTGACTTCAAAGGAAATAATCAACATGCCATAAACCCTGTATTAATCTCCCTCTCTAATAAAGAAGCCCTGCCCACTTTCTCTTTTAAGAGCTATCCTGTGCTCCTCTTTCTTCACAACAGAAGCTAATGAGAACCTACTGTACATCTTAGTTACACTAAAACATGCAAGCCAAGAGCTGAGAGAATTGAGGGCAGAAGCCAAGAAAAATGAGAGACTGTTTGCAGTGTAAAAAAACTAGTGCATAGAAGCAAGTTCGTTTATAAAATTAAAGAACATTTGGAGTGTATTTTGGGGGCAAAGTAATACCAACTCTTCCTTTCTTTTAATTCAAGCCAATACATGGCTCAATGGACTTTTGCGAGTGTGAACACAAACTTAAGCTATGGGTGAGTCTAGGGGAATTAAACAGCTTAAACAATATTGGTGAAGTTTGACCATAAAATTATAATTATTTACATGCAGTTGATTCTAAAGCAAAAATATAAAGTAAACGACACGAGGAATTTGTGTAAATATGCATAAAACAAGTTTTCAGGTTAAGGCAACAGCTTTACAGCCTGGGAAATGGACTGTGCACATCCCTGTTTAATACCAACCTTGTACCAGAAGTTCACAGATGTCGTGATTCCACCATTCATTGTTGATTCCACATGATGCCACCTAAAGTACCGGTAATAATCCAAACCATGATAAATGGATCAAACATTATAATATGGCAAGACTGTTTATACAGCTTGGTATATACAAATTTTTAATGTACATGTAATATATCAAACACAAGGGAGAGTGTCCCATCAGGATTTCCAAATCCCAAGAAGTGGGTTAAGACAATGAGGCGCAACTGAGTTTTTTTTTTTAACCAAGGTCAAGGTGTTTGGATACCTGAAGGAACACTCTTGAGTGTTCCGCATAGCTTTTCAAACTGATCATTAAAGTGCCCATAACCTTTTTTTTTTGTATCTAAATCTACATGTCACATGTTGTTGTGTGCTTAGCCGTTTAGTTGTTTTTCTCTTTTTTTTTTTGTTTATTCGCTTGTGTATTTTGTTTATTAATTACAGCTTAAATATATATATATATATATTTTGTGTGTGTGTGTGTGTGTGTTATTTTGTGTATCTGTCTATTTATAACAGCTTTGATATCTAGTTACTCTTCCGCATGGCCCAGTCACTCAGCGCGATTAGCTTTTGCTATTTCTGAGTGGCTGTGCTCTTTTTCTCTCACAGTTATTTCCTTTTAATGATTTCTGTACTTCTGTATTAAGAGCACAATAAAGATTATTCTTGTTGTTGTTAAACATATGCGAAAAAAATTTTTGATTTCAGCAAAACGTGAATTTTTTATGTTTTTTTTTAAAGTCTTTGAAATTTGCCGCCATTTTGGTCCACCATTCGCATTAGTCTCCTCTCGGTCCCTCTTGCTTAACAAAGGATCCGTGACGTAGATTAAGACTACGTTTACACTAGAGGAGATTATTCCGGATTCATAAATGTTTCCGGATTTATTAAATTTAGGGTATTCGGATTCGCAGGCGTTTATACTAAAGGGTATTCGGATTCCCAACCGTTTACACACATCGATAAATCCGAGGACATTCATGCGGGAACGGTTACAAAGCAGGCGAAAAGGTATCCGGATTCACGGGAACAACTGTTTACACTTCAAAACATTGCGGATTTACAGTAATCGGATACAAAGTATTCACTTTAGATTTCGGATTCAAAATCTCCGGAGACGCGACCAAACCGGGACGTTTTTATTTCGGATTCATCCATCTGCGTGTAAACGGCAAAACGAATCCGGTACCAAAATGTTACGGATTCGTCACGAATCCGGAAAAATCTCCTCTAGTGTAAACGTAGTCTAAGGAACACTTAACTTCAAACAAAGGAACTTGTGACTTCAAACAAAGGAACTGTGACATAGATTAAGGAACATGTGAGCCCATTGGCCTTCTTAACAGCGGGACGGGTATACAAAAAAAAAATAGGATTTTGAAGATTTGAAATATTCATAAAAAATTCACGTTTTGCTGAAATCAAAAAAATTTTTCGCAGATTTTCATTACGTGACATGTAGATTTAGATACGAAAATGAAAAAACAAAAAAAAAGGTTATGGGCACTTTAAGCAGAGAAAACGAAGAAATAAAATTGTCAAATTCTATGCTACTAGTTAAGATCGGCTTTCCAAACCACTGTCACGCTTATGATTTTCATTGCTCAAACTTGATGAGTTATTACATAAATACTTTTGAGAGGACATAATGAAACTTTTCTTTCCCAAAAGCACCCAAGCTCACTGTAAAATGGCCAGATTACATGGAGCAAGTGCCTGAGTGCTTATTTCATGTTTTTTTTTGGCCTTTTCAATGTCAATAAACTGGGCTAAACGTTTGACAATTAATCACCCTTTGCAGCAACATGAATGATTTGGTTCCACTTTAGCAGAAACAAGAAGCTGTACACAGCTTGAACTCGTGACGTTTTTAAATTATTGCAGCATTGTTTCCCGAGTGTTTTGAGTGCTTTTACGGAGAAACAGAAGCTTAAAATTATGTCTAATCAAAGGCTCCTAAGAGACAACCCGTGTAGAAGAAATGCGAACGTGTAACGCAATATTGCCGTAAGCTTACGTTTCCACACTTAGTCAGGGAGCATATGTAATCCCGTGGGATTTTTATGGTGAAAGCAAACCACCTACATAGATGTGTTAAGGGGACCCTAAGGAACACAAACAATGTTGTCGGCAATTTTGTAATCTGCACCGGCGGCCGCTATGGGGGGTCTAAAAATTAGACCAAAATGGCTCAACATGGAATCGAGGCTCGAATATAAAATGGAGCGTAAATACAATTAGCTACAATAAATTTCCACAA
>JAJLRJ010000001.1:57895788-57945788 GCA_024195265.1 Dendrophyllia cribrosa
TGATTTATTAGGCTTGAATTATCAATGAAAGATGACATGTTGATGTAGTTCAGGGGTGTACGTGTACCTAGACAATTTTTAGCAGTATACACAAATTCATTTTTTTTTTCTACATGTAATATTTACATCTGTAACCCTCTATTTCACCTTTATTTCTGAAACAGAAAAGCATTTTGCGCAGTCAAGATTGGGAGTTTACCTTAATTCTCAACCTGAGAAAACTAGAATTTTCAATCTAAATTGCATTTTTTACAATAATTGACTGTGTGAATTCCCATGCGCTGATTGGCTCATTTCTATGATAAATACATGTAAGAGTACAGACAATGATAATCATGTACTAGGTAACGCAACGCAGTGAGTTTTGTCAAACTTTTGGCGCTGCCGGCTCTAATCAAACAGTGAAAAATGCACTTAAAACTGGAGTTCTTCAATGTGAAGTATGCACTCTTGTCAGTTAAATTTAGTTTACAATCATCTTATCTTGCCTGGAATTAAGTGCAAAGCAAAAAGGACAAATAACTTGTACATGATTGTATGTTGTAGTTTCCAGTAAAATTCATGAACGGCGGAACCAGTTGCCAGCTAAGTTGTTGCCGGCACGAAAGAACTAAAACTAAGCTGAAACGAACTTTGAGAAAAGATTCATCTGGTTATTGGAAGACATTTCAGATTGCCAGGAAAAAAAGTTAGCTTTTTGTGCTCTATTTTGTGATTATTGCCAAGAGTGATTCTCTAAAATTTGCTGAATGACAGCTCTTTGTTCGCTGTGTTAATCATGGCCAGAAATCTATTCCACTGGCCGAGGAGGTCTGGGGCGGGTCGAAGCCCGCGTGGTTTTCGATCGCGAGGAAGGTATGCATATAAAGTTTCTGGTGGTTTGCTGAAAAAAAAGAAAAGAAATGGACTATCGAAAACTGCATACAACCTCCACAGTTGATTTATTAAGTCATGTATACAAGAATTATCGACCTAGGAAGAGGAAGTCTTCTCGAATATATGAAGTTGAGCGGCTCATTGCGAAGCGAGAAGGATTGGAGGTAAGCCATTTTTAGAATGCTGTAACTTGGATATTTACAAGGTACCTAAATATTATTTTCGATTTTGTGGCTTTATCTTGATAATTCACCCATGTATATCAAGGTCTCAGTAGCTTTGTGTTTTATTCTTACAGGGAACAGAGTATTTGGTGAAGTGGAGTGGCTACACAAAATACGACGCGTCGTGGGAGATGCTAGACAACATTTCCCCAGAGTGCATTCGGTCAGTTTAATTGTTTTACCAGCACGAAATATTTAACCTGTTGTTCTTTTACGTTTGTATTAAGCTTAATTATGATAAGTTTTGTGTTAGCTCGGACGAATTTTAATATCTAGATTTACATAGTGATACTGACAGCGAGTTGATTACTGTGGAAACAGGTTTCACTATAATTTATATAAGGCTTAAATAAACATGAACTAAGACAAAAGTTTATGAAAAGGTTTTACCCAGCAAAAAGGAAGGTATGATATGGGGAGATGTGAAATTTTGAATTTTAAAAATCAGGCCATGTTTTGAAGTAAATTTTTAATAAAAATACATGTAACATATACATGTATTTATACAGCTAATTCAAGTTTTATAGGACTTCCTAATAAATTTGTTTAGCAGTTGAAATGAATAATTAAGACTTAGTTTTATTTTAGTTGCCATCCTGTAATAGGCTGGTTTAATTTTGTCTCATTTTCTGAACTGAACATGTGCAGGCAACAACATCAGTGTTATTTTAATTTTATTATTATTATTATTATTATTAGATTTAACCAAGCACTGTGTAGTTCAGGGTTGTATGTACATGTATTTTTGTTTACTTAATTAGGCTGTTTGAGAAGCCAGAGCCAGGAAGGATAGAGCTGTTACAGGCAGTAGACAGTTTTAGGTGTGCTGTGGAAAGCCGTTTAAAGTCAAAGAGTCGCCTTCCACTGACGATTGACTTTCCCTCGCACATTTATAAATATTTGTTTGAGAGTAAAGAAGTAATTGATGGGGGGTGGCTTTACCTTGAAGAGGAGAACTTTAGCAAGACTTATTTTCCAAAGAACTGGGATCAATGTCTTAATTCCTTTGGCGAGGGACATAGGATTTGCTATCCAGTGAAAATGAGATTTTTTTTGTCTTGGTCTCCTAAGAAGTATGTCAAACAGGATAATGGGGAGCTATTTCTATGCAACAGAGCATTCCACGAAAGACTTTCTTTTTCCTTTGCAAGGTCCCCATGTTGAGTACTTTTTGCTATTTATACGTGTAATTACATGTAGAATCATGAATTATAGTTTTACAGCTTTCAAGTAAAAACATGTAATATACAAGAATACCAACAGATACTGGTAAATTGACCTAATTTATTTCTTATTCATAAGCAACATTGGGCATGTATAAAAACAGCACAACCATACAACCATTTAAAGGTCCTGACATATTTGTATTATGGAATGTTTATTCTGTTCCAAACAAATCAGATTCAAGTCCAGACTGACAGAATGAAAACATCGTACTGAATGTTACTTTTTTTAAATTCATATGTCCATGCCTACATCATGATGTTGAAATGCGTCTGCGTTTTGCTCTGGATTCTTTAATTTCAGAGTCCCAGTATTTTTCATTTTTTTTGTTGTATGCTCTAGGCAGTCTTTCTCTTTTTCGCAATGCCCAAAGACGACCTTCTGTGCGTAGAATATCTGTTGGGCTGTCCCAGTTGTTTGATTTGCGTCGTAATACTCTTCGCGCATCATCGTTATTTTTTTCCACACCTGAAATTAGAATTACAACAGGTACCTGTATTTACAGTTGTGTACATATTAATAGATTACCACCAAAATGTAGCTTATATATGCAGGCAAATATTAAATTATTATGAAACATGGTGTTGCATAAATACTTATGACTTTTTTAAAACGTTTGTATAAATTATTTTGTTATTATTCATCATAAATTATACATGTATAAAATGGGTATCTCTGCAGAGGATATATGAAAGCCTACATACCTTGTCCAGTGAACTGTTTCACATTGCTGTGTCTTTTCATGGCCTCTGGCACATGGTATACCATGGCATGCATATAGCATGTCACATGCTTTTTTCCGTAACCAGTTCGCTTGTTGGCTAAGGAGCAAAATAAATTTACCCAATTTTTTGCCTGTAAAGACAACATAAAAAGACAAATAGTTTAGAGCTTCACTACTGAAGTACAGAACTAGAAATTAATATTATTTAAAATGTCGAGTAAAATTTATAGCAACAAGGAATTGATTGTCAGCACCTTTTGACAGAATGAGGCAGCATCTACAGTGCCCATGACTGAAATGAACTCAAAATATAGTTCTCCAAAATCCTGTTAAATAAGAAATAATTGTCATTATTTTGGCATTATGAGATCAATGCAATAACTTTCAGCAGCAGCGGCTGATGGAGCAGGGTGGGGAAATGGGGGATAGGATTGTACATATCAGAGTGGTAGAGATGATTGTCAGAAGACTTGTGAGAAATCTCACTGCTAGGATCTTGTTTTGAGCAAAGTTCTAATAAACTAGGAGGTACTATGGGACTTTTTATCAATAAGCAATTTGATGCCTTGCTTGTCTGGCTTAAGACCTTTCAATGTCTCAGTAAAAACATGAAATGGGATAATGCAGTCAAGTGCCATTCATGGTTTAACCAGTTAACCAGCATAAAATCATGAGTTTATCCTGCAATGGTGCAAACTCTTTTCTGTTAGGTTATGTGGGAGTCCCTCCCCCAGGTTTACAACTGTAAGTGAATTTATGAATAAAGTAATCAGTTTGTATGAGTTAATCTTCAGTTGACAGATTATAAGCAAGTTCTTTTTATATTCTAGTCAGACAGAGTTAAACACAAAAGGTTTCAGACTAGTTATTGGAATGGTAGTACAGTTTGTACTTTGCTGTGATTAGCCATAATAGAGTTGTTAGTTTTTGTCATGCATTGTTATTGCATGGATTAAAAATTTTATTATTTTATATGATGCAATTTGGAATAAAATAAAATTTAAGACAGTAGTATTCATACCTTCCATATTTTTTCCACTGTTTTAGCTGTTTCTTTCCGCAGAAGAGAAGAAAAGTGGTCAGGGAAGGTTCTTAATAACAGTTTTTTTTCATTGCCCATCAGACTGGTCCAGTCGTATGTGCCAGATCCTTTCCCATCGGCATTCTTTTTTTCCCAGACATGGAATGTGACACCACATTTGTTGATGGCCTGTACTGCCATGTGTAAATGCTGCCCTATTGATGCAGGCTTTGCAACTTTCTTTTTGTGGGACTCCTCATCATCCCACTCAATCATCTCATCCAAAACATTACGAGTTAGTACATCTGTTACTCAAAGTAACAAATGTAGCTCATCAAGGATGATATGATCCAGTGGGATGTTGAGGAGTGCGGGTTTAACACAGCAAAAGTTTTTGTTTCCTCTCTTTAAATGGCTCCATTTTTTTAGATTTTCTAGTGTCCGCTTCTGAGGGCTGCTTTCGTAGAACACATCAGGCTTGGACATATCATACCTGTGGTGTGACACATCAGGTTAACTCTCATTTACAATTTAATTACTACAAAAAACTAAAAACATGTTAAATGTTTAAAACATTCCAGATGGAATACATACATGTAAACTCACTTGCTATATTTTGTTTGTATCTGATGCACTAACCTATTATCCTTGTGTATTGTGCACCACAGGCACGCATACAGTGATGTGGCACTACTAAGGCCCATGATTAACAAAAGAAACTGAAAAAAAGGAAAATTATTATGAACCATTTGAATAGACCTAACTGAAAAACAGAATCCATTATCTGGACATTAATCTTTATTTTTTCTTTATATGCAGGGCACGAAATTGCACCTGATACAGTTGCCCATGCGCTTAAGTTTTCCATGCTGGTGACCAAGATTTGAAAGTTAGTCGCCACATTGGTGACCAGAACACTTTGCTTCATCCTACCTTTATGTATTATTGAAGGTTGGTAAATCGGTGCGAATGACGAGATTTGTAGCAAAACCGTCACAAACTGCATGTACGAAGTGAAACGTCAACATCTGCCGTCTTGGATATTTCAAGTGCTATGTTGTATATTGTGCATTCAAATGTCCCTATTGCTGACAGTGCACGTTGTGGGCTCAGAATATTCTGCGTCGCTCGTGCTCTCATTTGTCTATGTCAATATTTTATGTTTCTGGAAAAAAGAATGGCTACTAACTTTTTGGACTTGGTGACCACTTTGGAATATTTTGGAGCCAAATGTCTCCTTGAGAAAAAAGTTAATTTCATGCCCTGATATGGTGTATGTTTTGCTGTAGAAATTTAATTCATTGTGATTTTTATTTTAGATTCCTCAAATTGCTTCAAGTTCATTAATATCAACTATTTTAAAATATATGGGACAAAGAAATATTAAAAGTATATCAATGTTTACACCTATAAATGTAATACTGACTTTGTAATCGCCACCTATGAACAACTCCACAGGGATTTCGTTTTCCCCCACTTTGACAAATCCATTCTCTTGCACTTCATTTATTTCACTGAAAATTTCCTGGAATGATTCGGCGATGGTAGCGTAATCCTCACTTCCCTTTACAACCGCAATTGTTCGGTTTCCTGTAAACAATAATGAAAGGGGATGAAACATTTTTTTTAAACTGCTCTTACACGGGGAAAAAAGAAAACAAACTGATGGTTAATGAGGTTTTCTGTCCCCATATCATAGCTATGGGGGTCCATATTTTGTGTCCTACTTATTTTATTGTAAACAGAAGTTAAATGAAACTGCCATAGTAGAGGAAAAATTAACAATAATAAAAATATCCCCTTCTCCTTCCCTCCCAGGGATAGCAGTAAACTAGCCATATTTGACATTATTTAATGTAAATAATGTGAGCACATCAGTGACTTATCAACTAATTTTTTATTGATAACTCAGTGATGTTTATTTTGTGAGCTCCAAAAGTACCTCTTGATGACATTACTTCTTCTTCTTTTTGCAGAATCGAGAATGACACAATGATGTAATTACTGTTTCGTGTCATTCTCGCACCATCCCCACTTATTTTCACTTTAATTACATCTGCTTCTGAATCACTTGATTCTCTCTAAAATAGAACAAATAAAAATTGATAATTTTACTTTACACTACAGAATTTAGTTTCCAAAGAATTGTAAAAAAAAAAAAAATCAGAAATAGTTTCAGGTTAATGGTTCACTCTTTTATAGGCATAACTGTGTTTCAACAATAAACCAGTTAAATAATCAAGTCAGTTCTAGATGCTATTTTTAAAGAAATTATCACACAAATTTGTCAAGAAAGATTGAATTAGTGTTTAAGTACTTACAAAGTCAATAATCTGCTCTCTGAGCAATTCCTTAAACGATGCCTGTACTCCTGGGGATGTTCCTGGTGTGACTGTGAGGTGGCTCATTGCATTTAGATTGTTTTTGCATTGTTTCACTAAATATGATCTTGGCAACCCATCAAATACCATAGTTAGTTGATGGTAAAATTCATCGCTCACTCCAAATCGGTCCATTAAAAATAAAACCTCCTCCACCTTTTTTTGCTCATCCTCGGCCAGTGTCGAGTATTTGTCTCCATTACGGGTGTTATCAGTAGGGACTGTTGGGCTGGTGGTGTTTGAAGGGTCACTTAAGCCTAAATTATGTAGTGTCTTGTTGTTTTCTTCTACTTCTAAGCTGTTTAATTTGTGGCCATATGCTTTCAAGAACCATAAAGCTTTCTGTGCCCTGGTTTTAAGGTCTTTTAGGTACCTCCACCTCGTTGTGGGACTAACTGTTGACAGGTCCTTTCCATTCTTGTCAGTCTCCTTGTTTCTTTCCACTTTTTCAATATATTTTTTCAATGATTCAGTTTCACTCAACAGCTGGTCTTCTCTTAACTTGTTTTGTTTAACCTCCTCAATGAGTTCTTCATATAATTTTTTGTTTTCTTTTTCTAATTTTTTTTTCTCTTTTTTCTCCCCTTTTAATTGATCATTCAAGATCTCAACTGACTCTACTTCGTCCACAAAAATATTCATCCTGTAGCTCCCCGACAACACATTTTTCTTTTTTCGACCGGAGACAGCTTTAAATTGGCTTGAAATTAATGAGCATTTAATTCGGAGGCGCTCCTCGATTCTTGTGGAATTTTCTTTGACAGCAAAACCACATCCAGGGATGTTTTCATTTAAAAGCTGCACAAATGAGTTAAACTCTGCAGTGTTTCTTCGAATCGTTTCCCAGCACAGTAACACTGGAAAGGGGATGTCAATACAACAGAACGATTCCATATTTTTTTGTCTTTGTTCTTGTACATATTTGAGCTGATTATTTCGCCATGGCTGAACAGATAATCCACGGATGTCTTCCGTGACATAGTCGGGAAGAAACCTCTTTAAAATCAACGTATCAGACATTACCGGTTTTACTCGAACAGAAGAGCAGTGAAAAAAAAATACTAGTTACGTTTTCATTCATTCATTGATGAATGAAATACTACGAGCTGTCAAATTTGTCGCGCGTTTATTTATATTTCGCGGCAATTTTTATCTTTGCCAATGATGGGTCTTCTTATATAATCATCTATTGTTTTCATTAGACCAATCAGGAATCCTGTATTAATGAATTAACTAGTACTTAGACCTACCTCAAATTATGAGAGCAACATGGCGGCGGAAAATGAACAAAAGATCTTGCGAAGCGAAGGGAGTATTTCAACGCGCGGACATTCGCGAATGCTTCAAGTCGTCACGCTACCGTGTAGTTTATATTACGACCTAAACTTTTACCTTTATTGTTGTGAGATGGGAAGGACGAGGTTGCATTTTCAGAGGACAAAACACTGAAATGTCGAAAGGGACGAATGTCTGTTTGAAGTTCTGGACCGAACAAATGACAATTTCCAATGGGGAACCGTCGTTAGGATGGAAAGAAAAATAGCATTTTGAAGCGCGATAGTCGATTTGTAGACATTGCATGGAAGATTAAGGTGAGTTATATTGCATTTGTATTTTTTTTCTGGGAAACGCGAAATTTGAAGGCACAAATTTAATTTTGGCAAAACTAATATCTAGGGAAGTACCTCTTTCAATATCAGATCGAACAAATTGTTCAGGTTTGTAGCAGCCCGTACTATTTATCGTATAAGTTTTACTTTCTCATATTTCTCTGTAAAATTACGTTCCTTGCATTCGTAGTTTTTTTCTAAGTGTCCGTAGCTACTGCGCGTGCGTGAAATTTAATTCTGGCCATGATTAAAGATTCTAGCGATGAATAAAACTGACTATAACTTTTTTGTTAGCCTTTTTCGTTACATAATTTATTTATTCATAAAAATAATGCTACTAAAGACTTTAATTAATTATTCCCCATGCAAAAAACATTTTGCAGCAGTCTGTTCTTTATTTTCTAAAATGATTCCTGCAAAATTGTTCGCTCCTCGTTATTCAAAAGTTTGTTATTGCAAAAAACAAATTGACCACATTTTTCCATGGTCTGTACTCCTTTTTACAAGAGAAATTATGCCAAAACTTGGCAGTGAAACTACTCGCTTAACTGCTCATGGTTCCACTTGAGTTTTGAACATTTTATGACATTGTTTCTATTGTAAATAAGAGTACAGACCATGGAAAAAAAACAGTCAATTTGTTAAATTCATTACATTGGAATGCATGTTTTCAGAAAACTTTTTGTTTATTTCTTCACTTTTATAGACATCACATTCTGTATGACCAGCACATTCTTCCCTTACATGACTTTACCCTTTCATTTTTTCTTGAATGTAAATATGTACTTGCATAATTTATGTACTTCACATAAAGGCAGATACACGCTTGTAGTTAGACATACAATGTAAAACTGAAGGGTTCCAGGAAAGAGGCTCTTTAGTAACAGGAAGTATTGCCACTACCTCTTGGATGGAATGTTAGTCTGTATCCATTTACCGCCATAGAAAATTTGGAGTTAGTTACTTGTCTAAGAAAATACCATGGCAGCAAAGACCAGGTCTCTAACAACCTTCAGATCAAAAGCCTGGTATGCTAACCACTTATTACATAAGCACCTTCAATTTCTTTGAAATAATTTATAGTTGACTGTAATTCAACTTAGGGAAATGGTCAAAACTATTGTACTCAGACAGGACCCACCATTTTACAAAAAGACTGGTGGTCTCTTTATGTACCCCCTCTCCCCCACCTAAAAAGATGGTGTCTTGTTGGTATAGCCCCCATTCTATCAGGAGTAGAAACTGAGAGAAAAATTCAAATCTTCCTGTGCCGTTTCACTAGCATTGCAAGCTTCATGCACACAGAATATTAAAGTCTCATCTCTAAGTTTAGGCCAAAAAATTGTGTCCATTACACTTATCAGATAGGTGGTACCTTGCGTAACCCCCCTACCCCTACACAGGGTGGGTCCTCGTCGAGTATACTTGTTATGACCACTTCCCTTACCTGACTCTGTCTATCACAAGGATGATAATACCATGGCAGCAAAGACCAGGTCTCTAACCAACAACCTTCAGTTGAGATCAAAAGCCTGGTATGCTACAGTAACCACTTGACCATCTTCAATATCTTCTTTAAAATAATTTATAGTTGACTGTAATTCAACTTACCTGACTTTGTCTATCACAAGGATGATACAAAGGAAACGGATACAAGCATTGAAACTGTTTGGGGTGAAATAGAATGACTCTCTTGTACCCCGTCACTTGACAAAAAAAGTTCTGCTGTTCATCATAATGAACTGGTGTGATATTTCCAGGTAAGCCAATCAGAAGAAGATTTGAAGTCAGCGTTCCCCAGTTCATTTTCTTCTGCATCTCTGTAAGCCAGTGCCACTTGAAGCCAAGGAAATCTTTAACTATATTTTTTCCAACAGAGTCGTTGAGCATCTGTTGCAAGTATATCCTGGTGTCAGAAGATTTAAAGTTCGCAATCCTTTTATAAAACTCCTCAAATTTCATTTCATGTCTCAGTGTTGGTGGTACAAAGTTAGGCCAATCTATGGCTCTTTTGTCATCATAATACATGAACTTGCATGTTTTTGAGGTGTAGACTGAAAAAGATCCTGGGCCAAGGTTTTGCTTGAGATAATTTAAGTCCCATTTAAGGGCGGTTGCAATTATGCCTGAGTTTGTTAAGAGCACTGGTTCCTGTAAAAAAAATTGGAAATTAAATTTAAACATACATGTACTGTACAGTCAGACTTTTCCTTATATGGACACCTCCCTATTGTATGTACACTTCTCTATTGACTATAATGTAAATGGGCGGTTTTCTTGGTCTAGAAGACACCATAATTCATACAATCCCTACCTCCACAATACAGACACTTAAAGAGGCATGTCATATATTTTTAGTATCACTTTGAAAAGCCAAAAAACCACTTAGCCCAAGGCGCTATATGTGTCACAGTAACCGTTATGAGCCAAATTATAAAGATTTGTATGAGAAAAAACGGTCCATTCTAGGAGCTAAAAAATACGAACATGATTTCAATAAAAATTGCCTACCTTACTTTGCTGTGTGTTTCCTTGTCTACTGTGTGGTTTTTGGGGCAATTTAGAGCGTTTCCAGTGAGTTTTAGTTCCATTGCTTTATTAATTCTCTATATATATCGAGAGAAAGCAATGGAACTAAAACTCACTGGAAACGGTCTAAATCGCCCCAAAAACCACACAGGAGACAAGGAAACACACAGCGAAGTAAGGTACGTGTAGGCAATTTTTATTGAAATCTTGTTCGTATTTTTTAGCTCCTAGAATGGGCCGTTTTTTCTCATACAAATCCTTATAATGTCGCTCGTAACGGTTACTGTGACATATATAGGGCTACCTGTGAAAAAACATATTTGTTTCAATGGAAACCTACATATGTACAAATAATGGTCCAGTTTTGTTAACAAATACATGTACTCTACTAGTGCATAGAAGCTAGAATTTGTTATCTTTGGCTGCAAATGACCAGAATAGAAATGGATGCAACTTGAAAAATTCCTCCCAAGTGTTGTGAAAAAATCGCAGAAAATTTTATTATGGTTTGTTCTTCCTTAAAGAAATCACTTGATATTATCTTCTTGGTGTTCTAAAAGCAATTTTATGTTTGAGCAAAGGTACCTTGTCAACTATTTAGTGTATTTTGACCAAAACACAGCAAAATCTGCGTGACAATGCCCCTTTAAGTGTCCCTTTGGTGTCTGTACATGTACACTGTAGTATGGAGGTTCAACTATACTTATCATATAAATTTGCCCAGATGAGCTCTATGAGTTGAGTATCAACACTGTATGAGAGGCAAGTTATTAAATAAAATAGTACAAATGACCTATTGAAAGGACATGTAACTGACTGTACATGTATAAACAATGCACTGCGCTAGTGATCTTTCAAATTCATTGAGTGCTACTAATTAAAAATACATGTACAGCTGTACACTGTACATATATTACATTAAGTAACTAATCATTGGACAGGGAGCAAATTTACTGTACATGTATATTTATGTCCCAGGATTTTGCATGCTATTGTACAATTCTGGACCATGCAAAAGCTTGGTCGGAAAATATCTGAAGTAGTGATTTGGCAAAAATCGATAAAAAAGGTTCCAAACTTGCAAAATTTCTTAGGATTTGATCCAAACACAGTATAGATGTATTCTTATTTTAAAATGATGGCTGATTTAAAATTCTTTTTTACAGTCAAACCTGTATTAAGCAATCACCCTTGGGAAAAGCCCAACTGACCACTTAATAAAGGTTCAGTTACTACATGTACAGTAGCTTAAAGGGAAATCAAGTCAAGTCGAATTTGACATGGAGGTAGACCCACCACAAGGCAAATTTGACCACAAAGCATTGCTGTAATATGTTTTAATCTGTTAGGCTTTTAATAGCACAGTACATGTACTGTATACAAATGGAAATACCAAATACATGTATAAAGAAATAAGATTGCATTTATAAATCATATCATACATGTACTGTACATTGAGTTTTATTTTGCTTCTTTATTTAACCCATTGACACCTGAGAATTTTTACGTTTATGAGTGATTTTCTGCATACACACGCCCCATAGGATTTCGTGACTTCATATATGGAGTTACCATTGAAAGTGCTGCTGTTCTAAAACACTGAAGGCTCGAGTTTACTGGAAACGTCATTGTGACGTTGGCATTTAGCTTCGTTCCTTCTCAATAAAGACTTCAATGTCATGTTTCTGCGATTTTTGGTAAGTTCACAGCCATTTTTCATCTTTAGTAGCTGCCTGATGAGCATCATTAAGCTTGAAGGTAGTTCAGAGTCCACTTCTCAACGAAGCGAGTTAGGTGTTGTACTTCGTTTACGAATTTGGCTCGTTGCTTGTTGAACTGGAAAAATGGCCGCCTGGAAATGAAGTAGCTTTGGGACTCGACTCTGGATGAGTTTCTCGACCTACCGCAGCATATTTTGGAAGTTGCGACCACAGGAGAACACAACAAGCACAAAATTTCGGCGGTGGGTCAGAGTGGCCGTGGACTTAGTATATATATGAAAAGTGTGGAGGACGGAATGAACGCTGTCGAAAAATCTCGTTATTTCCCAGCATGTAGTGTGGTGGTGATGTTGAAAATCGAGGCAAGGCAAGTATGCACTACCTGTAGAATAAGAAGCTGTAGCTCGGCCCGAGCAACGAATAAGAGCAAAAAAATTCACTGCTAAGCTAGGACTAGGACTGAATTTTGCTGTAAATGTTGACTTTTGGGTTTGCCACGATGATTTGAATAAAAAAAAACTAAAGGCAAAAACATGATTTTTGTTGTTTTTCTATGACGTTAAAAACGGTAATTTTTGTTATTGTCCAAATTCAAACGCTGATATTCTGCAAAAATCGCTGACTTTTTTGTGTTTATTAGGTATCTCAATTTGAAAGACTTTCTAGTCAATGCTCACAACTGCTAGTTAAGGCAATGTTCGCACGATTGAGAAAGTTACAATTTTTTAACGGGCGGTTATGGGCGGTTTAGGTGTCAATGGGTTAAGACATTTGCCTCCCTTTCAACTTTAAGGCCCCCCTCCATATCTCAGCAAGTATATACATGTATGTACTTCAGGACCCCAATTTTTGCATTGGCTAAAATTTCAAGTCCCCCAATTTCTCACACATCAGTGTCTAAGATGGTATTAAAACAGTGTACTGTATTAATTTTTCTTGATTAAATGCTGCAGGCATTTACATGTATTTAAAACCCGGGCTCGCGGACCCCACATTATTTGAACCCAGCATTCATTTGAGGCCTGGCATTCATTAAACACTAAAAGGGGTGATTTTTTTATCATTTTTCATTTCTAAATTCCTGATTGAAAAGCTAAATTGAACGAAATGTTCCTCAGTAATATCTCTGATGAATAACAAGAAAGAAAAGACTCTCAAAAGTCAATAAACTGTAACAAAATTTCAACTAGAGACTTTTGTCTGTCTTTTCACGATATGAACCATGAACTCGGATAAAAAAACAATGGAGCGACCCCCAAGATGATAAAGATGACAAACTTTATATCTTGATGAATGTCCGCTTGAGAAAAAAAATCCAGCTAAACAGAGATTGCACGGTTGTCGTGGTTGTTTTTAACGTTTCTTTTTTTTTACATTTATATCAAAATGGTAAACTTCACCTTGTCAACCCAGCATTTATTGGAACCAGGTGCTTAATCACGAAAATATGGTTATTTGACCATCCAAGAAGCAACTGATGTCAACTGAGCCTTTTTCCTAACATTTTTTTCCCTTATTTTTTCAAGCCGCATTAATTGAGAAAAAGAAGTCTTTGCCTGGCAAACTCCTTGAGAGGGGATGGGCATATTAAAGATGGCATATTGACTGACAATAATTATGATGACTGACTTGTGTTGTGGTTAAAATTTGTTAAAGCAGTTTCATAATATTTGTTTACCTTTGTCTCAGAATAATTTACACTTATGCCAACTCTCCCGGATTATCCGGGAGTCTCCCAGATACGGAACGAATCTCCCTGTCTCCCATACGGGTCATCAAATCTCCCGGATAAAAATGAGTTTGAATCTTTTCTCTACAAAAATAGGCTAAGATTTTAACCCAAATTTCATCACATCTTAACTTCACAAATGCTTTTCGGGTCTCAGGAATGCAGAAAATGGCACCTTCAGAGGGTAAGGCCAAAAAAAAATTCCCGGACCCCCGCTTGATGCTCGCGATTATGTCGTTCGATTCACGCTTCGGGGGGGGGGGGGGATTTCACCCCTAGAAAAAAACTCCCTATTTTTAATCTCCAGAGGTTGGTATCTCTGAATTTATGACAATGAATCTGAGACAAAGGAAAATAAAAATTAAACTGGTTTGAAAATGTTCACACCAAAGCAAAATTTGAACCACATCAGATGCATCAAATCATACAAATCATACAACAAATACAATTAACACAGACTGTAGAGTTTGATCAAATACCAGGCGTTTTTCGCATTTCTGACAGTGTAACTGACCTCATTTGCGATCATTGATTCTACTCGTGGATCGTTGAAGTCAAGGCTTGGGATCCTCGCTAGCTGTAAATCGTAATCTCTTACTGTGTGGCCTTCAAAATCAACATACTGGACACGGTTTCCAGTGATTGCGGAAGCCATTTTGACTATTTGAGCCAGCATTAAAGTCAGCAACAAACCAAATATTTCATGCGCACTTCAACTGGAGCCCAGGACTTTTCAATGGTGATGTCATTGGGGTGAAAAAACGAAGCGTGTCATGTAGCTTGTTTCGACATAAAAAACTGCTAGAGTTTTTTAATCATTTTTCGCTTGGTTGTCATCATTAAATATTTAAAGGACGCGCCTTGGATACCTACTCGTCTTTTGCAAGTGCTATATCGTCGACGGAAGTTTTTACAACGAGTTATTTCTTGAAGCATGAGGGCTCGGTATGTTGCTGTGACTTGTCTCCTGTTCTCATTGATTTCATTTTGTCACGGACGCAAAATAGTGGCTGATGAAAGTGCTAATGCTTTAACGTCTGGAGCTAACCAAGGTAGGTTGCACATTTTGAAGTGTTTAAAGCGATTGAGCGAACCTGTATCGAAAGATTGCTCTCCCTCGTTTTAGGAAGCCTTTGTTTTCTTGGGTGGTTGATTTTGAAATCTGCTTTATAAACAAACCTTTTAATTTTGTGGGTATCCATTCAAAATAAGCTTAATGGTATTCATTTTGTAAGATTCTCCAGCTTGATAACATTAAAGTAGCGTTTGTCTGGAACGTGCACATGTTACTGCTCATTAAGTGTTCTTTGTGGGTAGTGAAATCGGCCATCTGCAAATGCTCTTACAGTGTGTACTTCCTAGTTTCTGCCGAGAATCGTGATACAAGGAAGTAAGAGCATTTGCAGATGGCCGTTATAAAAAAAAACCGTTTGTTGTCTCAGAAAGCAACTTGTAATTGGTTGAAAATTTCCTCTAGCAAAGTACAATGTACATGTACTGGATTTAAAAGACCTCATGTAAAAAAAAAAAACATTTAAAGTTTTCTTCAAAGGAAGAGCAGAGATGTTGAATACATGTACTTTGTAAAGTTTGGCAGGTACAGTAAAACAACACTATTCAAAGCAACAATCCACTTTATTGAAAGTAATGTTAACGATAAGATGAGTTTTAAAGCTGTTTGTCGTTTGTTTGTCTTGCTCTTGACCCGCTTAAATCATGCAATCGTGTGTTTAAAAAAGTGTTTTTAGGCTAAAAACTTGGCAAGTTTGAGTTGTTTAACCATTTTGTTGACGTTGGTACAGATAAGTGTTTATGGCCAGAAAAGTCAGAAGCAAATTTATTTATCATGTACCACAGCCTTGGTATGTTTCCTTTTATCTCTGGAATATTTTATGAAACAAGTCATACAGCATATACACCCTACATGTACATGTATATGTTGTTGGTTAAAATTATTTTCGGTTAAAATTATTTCAAATTAGGTTAATTTTTATTTTCCTTTGTCTGAGATTATGTTAATGAATCTGGGACAAAGGAAAATAAAAATTAACCTGGTTTGAAATAATTTTTAACCTACAACATATACATGTACATGTTCTTTTTGATACCATACATGTACAGTGTATGAGGTCTTTGGATTGGAAATCCAACAATCAGATTTCACCAACTTCTTCACATACAATCATGTAGTACAGTTGTTTATCAAATTTTAGACCATTACATGTACATGTATCTGGATATGTGAAACCCATTCTGCACTTCGGAATGCAGTATTGTCTTTTTGTTATAACTCATAGTACAGTACATGACTGTATGTTTCAATAACATTTATTGCTGATTTCACATAATTATTTTCCATGTACAATGTAGCAAGCATACCATGTACAGTGTACACTGTATATAATATGCAAAGAACCTACGGCTTGATAACATGCAATTTGTTTGTATTACTAGCACATTGAATATTGTTTTAAAAACACTTTTTTCTCCAATCAGACCCGTGCAAATTACCACCAGAAACTGGTCCATGCCGTGCTGCCTTTCCCAGATGGTATTACAACAGTACTCTTAATAAGTGTTTAGAGTTTATTTATGGAGGATGTCAAGGGAATGGAAACAACTTTGACACAGAAAACAATTGTACTGAAACATGTAAACCATCTGTTGTTACCCAAAAAGGTTGGTATTAATATACTTGGATAGAAGAATGATAATTCATGGGTACTCAAAGATACAGAATTTCTTTAGAAGTAAAGCTGAACATGAGAAGAGAAATGTCATATTTCCAAGCAGCCATGTACTTGTACATGTATTATTATTTTTGTCTATTACATGTACAATGTAAATGACACTAATTAATTTACAAAGTTTTAAGGTGGCCCACGCCTATTTATTTTGATGACAGGTCGGATTTTAAATCGCATTTTATTTCATCAAAGTCTTGTCCGATTTCTGAGATATTTGGAACACTGAAGCCCCAAACCTTGCTTTATATAACTATGATAACAAGTTCATGAATAAGGCAATACTTTAGAAGAGTTTTTGAAATGTTTAAAACTCTATTTTGAAGAAAATGCATCAGCTCAATCAAAATTGCCTCAATGAATTTTCATTATTTTACCATGAGTATGTGCACAAGTGCTAAAAATTATCATGACAAGATTATCATGACAAGATTATCATGACATTACTCCATGGCAAACTTCGGACAGAATTTCGACAAATACCAAAATACAAGGAAAACCTTACCTGGTACTCGAAAGGCCAGAGTCACTTGTATCTTTCATGAAAAATGTAGAAACATCGGATACAAACAGACAACATTATCTTCAATGTAAATGGGTGACAATTTTCATCTCTGTGATGCAAAAGTTATAAAATTATTATAATATTTTCTCGATTTGTTTTTCCCACTTTTAGAATATGATCTGTAGAGAAATACATTGACAAGTAACCTACCAAGTTTCATCAGGTTTGCTTTCCTCGCACACAAGAAACTAGCGTTGCAAACTTAGCTACTGTCGTCGGTCTGGGTTTGCTGTGTTTGGTAAACACCGCATGGTTTGTTAATTTATTCAAGCCTGGTGAGTCGCCGAGAATTCAGGGCTTCTGATATTACGCGATAAAAAAATGGAAATTATGCGATTTTTTTGTGGCAAATTATGCGATAAGCAAGGACTATTATGCGGAAAATTATGCAAATTATGCGATTTTTTCTGGAACTTTTTTATGCATGTTTTACTAGGTTTCAGAGGAAGAAAACGAAAATACCTGTTTTAAAACGGTGCTCGCTATCTTTGTGGGACATTTTGAAGCTTTTAGCTATGAAGGAACATCCAAAACGAATGACAGAATCCAAGAAAAGAGTCTGTAAACAAGCGGCCATCTTGGTTAACCTTAGTAACCAGGCTAAATAAAACGTGCTCAAGAAATTTACGCAGTTACCAAGCTTGTTGTGGCCAAGAAGGAACGCAGTTTCGATCGAAAGTGGCAGTTTGTTTATTTGATACAGGATAATTCAATAGAAAAAAACAAATTTTAGCTTAAGTTTCTCAGCTAAAGTGATAGTGTATCATGTGGTTTGTTCACATTATGCGATTTTGTGTGATTTTTTACGAATTATGCGATTTTTCGTGAATTATGCGATCGGATGCGATTTGAGGCCAATTATGCGAAATCGCACCATCGCGTAATATCAGAAGCCCTGAGAATTTCGCACATTCCACTCGGGCATGTTCTACTTATTGTAGGATTAGGCAGTATGATTATCACTATTTGTCGTCTGGTTAGTTTCATTGTAATTTCGTACATGTAGATTTGTCAAACAATTGCTCCTTTTCTTTCTAGGTTTGCTCATCGTTAGAATAGACGGTAGCTGACACATAACACGATAAAACATGGTTATCTTGTTAGCACATTAACACCATATCTCGCAATAATTCCTGTATCCTCATGTAGAACATGCCTGAGCAGAATGTGTTAAATTGTTGTGCGACTCACCAGGCTTGAATAAATTAACAAACCATGCAGGGTTTACCAAACATAGCGAACCCAGACCGACAGCAGTAGCTAAGTTTGCAATGCTAGTTTCTCGTGTGCGGGGAACTTTGCAAACCTGATGAAACTTGGTAGGTTAGTGTGTACGTGTACTTGTCAATATATTTCTCTACATCATATTCTCAAAGTGGGAAAAACAAATCGAGAAATTTTGTGCAAAATGAAATGTTGTAATTTTATAACTTTTGCATCACAGAGATGAAAATTGTCACCCATTTACATTGAAGATAATGTTGTCTGTTTGTATCCGATGTTTCATGTACATGTACATGTAGGCACTTTAAGGGCAATTGGTACAATTGGTACAACTGTAGATTACATGAAGATATTGATAATTTTATCTTCGCATTTCGATGTCACTACAGACACAAATTGAATCATGTGTTACACTACAAGCCTACATGTATTAAAACAAAAAATTTAATGTCCTTTGCATCAAAACTTCAATACGATACAATATTTTGCATTCAATAGGTGCTTTGTCCATTGAAATTGCTTTAGGTTCATAATGATTCAGAGACAGGTTCATATGATTCAAAGCATTTAAAGACCCCCTGTTGTTGACCGCTTGTTCAACCTCTCCTACAGCTGTAAGCGAGCATGTTGCCAGGCTTTGCATTTTGGGTGGCGGCTTATGTGAGGTTCAACTGTAGTATAGAGTTGTTGACTTACATCTAAAGAAAAGTGTTCTGTTGGTTGACAACCTGTTTATAATATGTTGTGGTTCAAATTTTTCTTTGGTTTAAAACTTTTTAAACCAATTTGATTTTTGTTTTCCTTTGTCTGAGATTATGATAATGAATCTAAGAATTTTTAGACCAGCGAAAACTTTAAACTACAACATACATGTATACCATAAACACTGGTGTATAAGCCGCACTCGTAGATAAACCGCACCCCGAGTTCTGAAGCTCAAGTTTTGGCAGAGAATTGGCTCCACAAAACATGAGGTAGACTTTGCTTCTATCCATTGAATCATGATGTATTGAGAAAAAAAAACACAGTTTCAGCAGTTTTCAGCAGCTGGTGTATGTTCGTTTGCCTGCCATTCGTTCAAGCCAAAACAAGCTTGGTAACCCTGCAAATTTCTTGAGCGCATGTTTTTATTTTGCCTGGTTAATAAGGTTAACCAAGATGGCCACTTGTTTACAGAATCTTTTCGTTGGCTTCTTTCGTTCGTCTTCGGTGTTCCTTCATTGCTAAAAGCAGTTGAAATGTCTGACAAAGATAGCGAGCACTGTTTTAACACAGGTAGTTTGACAATTTGAGGCCAAATTTCACAATATATAAACACAACACTCACGTTCATGCGTTACGTGTGCGATGCAGATTGTTCAATTTGATTTTTGGTCTCGGAGGCGCTCTGGCCGCTCTGTTAGACAGACAAGACTCGCTTTTCTACATCTAAAGTTAAAGAATTTTTGTTCCGTGTTATACACCGTCCTCTAATAAATAAAATATTAAATTTGAGGCTCAAAAAGTCTGGTCAACTTTTGTCACCGGAAAGTACAATAACCTTTTGCAGATGTTCCCGTAGATAAGCTGCACCCTGGATTTCGAACAAAAATTTTGAGCAAAAAGGTGCAGCTTATACACCGGTGTGTACGCTATGTTTCACATGTAATGTATACAGTATACACAGAGCTGAATACATGTAGGTTATTCTGGCCTTGGTATAATAATAATAATAATATACATATTCAGGGGTGTAGCTAAAAAAACACTTAGCAAGCTCATTAACAAGTTCAGCTGGTTTTTGTGGCTAATGTGCACCTTTGAAATCTCCCAAAGTCTTTGTTTTCTAGTGAAATTTAAGTCGGTGATAAGTTCCCTTTCAGGTGGTGAAATTAGCCGGTAGCCAGCTCTTAGCTACATCCCTGCATATTTACATTTGTATATACATGTAATATATATATTTAGGTTCAGCACAAATGATTCCCAAATCAGGCAAATAACAACAGCAAAATCAATGATGCAATCAAAACGTACCAGAATAGTGCTAGAAGCATTAGGAACATCTGACAACTTCTTACTTGATTTCACAGCAATAACAACTAGGTTGGCCCGGAAAAGAACCTTGGCCATGCTCAACCGATTTCCACTTCGTATGTCTAAATATTGAGTTGTACAATTCCAAAATCAGAAAAATAATCAAGACAAATAGATTTTTTACATGTTTGAACAATTTGAGACATTTTGGAGTACACAGCAACCCAGGATTGAATGGATTGTGCCTGATTTCCTCAGCAATGGTGTAAACTTGAATAACAGCGGTCCGACGTTTTTCAAGATCGTATGCTTGCGTGACACCTTGTGACATACATGTACGTAGCCCCTTTGAAAATCTAAATTCTTAGAGACACCAAATACATAAGAACCTTTTCAGGCTAGCTTGGAAGAATCTACAGATGTACATTTAGGTACTAATACACAGTTTTTTCCAGACCTTAAATTTGAGTTGTTGCCACAGTGTGCATAATTTACATACTGTAGATAGTTAGTCCTGACACTCGATCAAAATAATGTTCATGAGCATGTACATTGTAAGTGTGCTACATCTACAGTAATTTCAATGTATGAATTTTTGTGTATGTTTTGCATATGCTTTGGCAGATGATTCCGTAGAAAAGACAATAAGGACTTACATGAAGCTAGTTAAGGCTGGAATTCAACCAGAGAAACCTGTACCATTTTTATCTACAAATGAGAGGTTTAGAAGAAATACAGAAACCCAGAATTCTCCTTTAAAAAAACAATTGGTCAAACAGAAGAAAGATGCTGTACACATGGAAATATCTGCTCATGACTTGGATCCTTTCTTTACTGTGGAAGGTGAAGAAAAAGCAATGCGCCATAAGAGAGATAGCAGTGAAACAGAAGGTACTTAAGATTTGGCACTTGGAGGGACAGTGTCCCAGTTGATATATATCATGTTTCCATGGGTACATGTATGGTCAGAGGCTTGCTTTATGCTTTCTTTTTTAAATAGGAAGAGAAAAATACCAGAAGTGAAGAAAGCAAACAAAATAATTAATACATGTATATACAGAGACAAAATAAAATGAAGTGAAATTCAAAGTTCAAATTCCAAATTCCACCAGAATGGCAATGTTGAATTCTGAAGCGCCTATCTCAAAATCAAAATTAATGTGATGTACTCTTATCCACTGCCATCCTTGTCATTGCCCATTAGGACTGTGCCCTAGTTTACACATTGTTCAAATTACATCATGTATCTAAAAAATGAATTGCACCACCAGAAAGATCGCATGAAAATTAGTAAGTTTACCAAATTTGGTTATGTATCATTGCATAGTAACCAGGATGTGAGCTGGCAAAGGTTGTCCAAATCCCATACAAATGTCTCTAATTCAGAGCTGGCATCCCTCAAATCCATACAAAGTCTCAACTTTTTTCTGATTTTTCAAAGCCTCCCACATGGTTGCCTTAATGAAGGAGCCCCAAATTTCGTACACTGACTAATTTTAATATGATCTTTTTTGTGATAGGGTCCAATTTTTCATTAGATAAAAATTACAAAAAAGTCATCCCAGACTCCCTTTGAACTTCGGAACTGGCAATTCTGCACTTTATCCCTAAACTACTTGTTCTGTTTTGCACTGCTAAATCGTTTTATCCAGTTTAGTTCTCTATTTGGTAGCAATTGGCAAAGTAACATTAAAATTACATGTAGGTAAGCAAAATTTCGACATTTCAGCAGGTTACCGACCCTTTACCTATTACGTGTACATGTACGTTACTAAATATAATTGTCAACTTTTCCAAATTTTTATCCAGTTCTTCGTAGGGATAGGCAATCCTAGATCAGATTTCACCAGCCTATTCAAGTGCAGTTTATCAAATTTTAGGCCATTACATGTGCAGTATATACTGTACATAGTGATTATACATGTATATATGTTGTAGTTAATTTTTTATTTCAGGTAATTTTTGTTTTTCCTTTGTTTCAAATTCATTAGCATATATTACCATACCCAAAAACAATGGAAAAATAAAAATTACCTGAGATAAAAAATTAACTACAACATATATATCAGGATATGTTGAATTCATTCTGCACTTCGGAATGCAGAATTGTATTTATTTGTTAACGTTATTGCCCATAGTATGTTTAGATAACACTGCTGATTTCACATGTTTTAAATAATAAATACTCAAAGGACCTATTGTTGGATTACATGTACAAATGTATGAATTTCTAGCACATTGAATATTGTTTTAAAAACACTTTTTTGTTGGTCACTTACTGTACCAGAGGTGGTTGCTCATACGGGGGTTTTAGTGTACTTTGTGGTATGCAGTGGGTAAAACTGTTGTACAAAGACAAAAAATTGCTGTAAACTTACAGTTGCCGACTTGGCTGCAGTTTGGAACCTTGGTCCTTGACTTTAAATTCATCTTTTCAATGAATACATGACTGTACCCATGTTGAAAACATACAGTAATGGAAAACAAGTAAACAATAGTAATAAGCCTGAGTGAAGTCAAATTCGGTCTGTAATCATACGAGTGATTACCAACGTGGCAGTCCGATTTGCTAATGACAAGAATGATTACAGACAGAATTGCGTGACACCAAGAAAACATGAGGAAAAATAGGTGTAGGTTAAACTTTTTGGTGGATAAAGGTGGACAGTTTCCTTCGAGGACCATGAAAAAAAGGAACGCATTCAAGTGCAACTGCCCTATTACAACGCATGTAGTGGCACATTTTGTCCAATTGCATGTATTAGACATCACGCGTACACTGTCCAAGTATAGGCCTTTATCACGCGCCGCCATTTTGTATAAAAACAAAAGATTTATGCCACTTAGCCTCGCAGTGAAAAAGTTGAACATGAGGTTAGGCGGGCAAAAACAAAGAATAAAATGATTTTATTCTCCCGGGAGTCAACATGGCCGCCGCGTGATAAAGGCCTATTACGGCTAAACTTTGGGGCTACTATTAACCAATCAGATTTGAGAATTTTGTTATCGTTTTAATTAATACTAAATGCATTATGTTCTCCCACAGTCAGAAACAGCGCGAGTAATGCTGATCAAGGAAACAGAGAAGGTACTGAGGCTGGTGAACGCTACAAGTCGAAGAATCCATTATCTTCATCTGAAGGCCGTGTTGACGATAAACAAGGAAGTGAAGGGGAAGATCCTAAGGCCAGTAAAAGCTTTAAGCCGAAGAATCGGTCATCTCCATCTGAAGACCATGATGACAATAAACAAGGAAGTGAAGTGGAAGATCCTAAGGCTAGTGAAAGCTCCAAGGCGAAGAATACAACGACTTCATCTAAAGGCCGTGTTGACGATAAACAAGGAAGTGAAGCGGAAGATCCTAAGGCTGGTAGAAGCTCCAAGGCGAAGAATCCATCATTTTCATCCGAAGACCCTGTTGACGATAAACAAAGAAGTGAAGTGGAAGATCCTAAGGCTGGTGAAAGCTCCAAGCCAAAGAATCCAACATCTTTACCTGAAGACCTTGATGACGATAAACAAGGAAGTGAAGCGGAAGATTCTAAGGCTGGTGAAAGCTCCAAGCCAAAGAATCCAACATCTTTACCTGAAGACCTTGATGATGATAAACAAGGAAGTGAAGCGAGAGATGCTAAGGCTGGTGAAAGCTCCAAGCCAAAGAATCCAACATCTTTACCTGAAGACCTCGATGACGATAAACAAGGAAGTGAAGCGAGAGATTCTAAGGCTGGTGAAAGGTTAAAGCCGAAGAATCCAACATCTTTACCTGAAGACCTTGATGATGATAAACAAGGAAGTGAAGAGGAAGATCCTAAGGCTGGTGAAAGGTCCAAGCCGAAGAATCCAACATCTTCATCTAAACACCATGTTGACGATAAGAAAGGAAGTGAAGCGGAAGATTCTAAAGCTGGTGAAAGCTCCAAGCCAAAGAATCCAACATCTTTACCTGAAGACCTTGATGACGATAAACAAGGAAGTGAAGCGGAAGATTCTAAGGCTGGTGAAAGCACCAAGCCAAAGAATCCAACATCTTTACCTGAAGACCTTGATGACGATAAACAAGGAAGTGAAGCGGAAGATTCTAAGGCTGGTGAAAGCTCCAAGCCAAAGAATCCAACATCTTTACCTGAAAACCTTGATGCCGATAAACAAGGAAGTCAAGCGGAAGATCCTAAGGCTGGTGAAAGCTCCAAGCCAAAGAATCCAACATCTTTACCTGAAGACCTTGATGACGATAAACAAGGAAGTGAAGCGGAAGATTCTAAGGCTGGTGAAAGCTCCAAGCCAAAGAATCCAACATCTTTACCTGAAGACCTTGATGATGATAAACAAGGAAGTGAAGCGAGAGATGCTAAGGCTGGTGAAAGCTCCAAGCCAAAGAATCCAACATCTTTACCTGAAGACCTCGATGACGATAAACAAGGAAGTGAAGCGAGAGATTCTAAGGCTGGTGAAAGCTCCAAGCCAAAGAATCCAACATCTCTACCTGAAGACCTTGATGATGATAAACAAGGAAGTGAAGCGAGAGATGCTAAGGCTGGTGAAAGCTCCAAGCCAAAGAATCCAACATCTTTACCTGAAGACCTCGATGACGATAAACAAGGAAGTGAAGCAAGAGATTCTAAGGCTGGTGAAAGGTCCAAGCCGAAGAATCCAGCATCTTTATCTGAAGACCTTGATGACTTTGACAGTTTTTCACAAAACAGTTATAGGAAAGACAGGTGATTTATAATGTTTCTTGTGTTTTCACGATAATATCTGTATCACTTTAAAATCACTATACAAAACCTACACTAGGCGATGTTATGCTTTAGGTGTGTTTGCAAAGGACCCGGCTATTTTCAGCTTGACATGTGGTTTATACATGCAGACGATTTGAAATCGCACATGAAATCTCCTCATAATTATATTGTCTCAAAGATCCCCTGTGAAAACTTTCAATTTTAAACCTTGTGGTTTCCTTTGGGCTTCCTCGCCACATACACGTGCAGTTGTGCATACATGTTTTTTCCCCTCTACTTTTGTATTATTGTTTTGTGTGGTAAATAGAAGCGGTTAATTGATTGATTGGTGTGTCCCTAACCTCTTTTCTTTTTTTTTTTTTTGCTCAGTTCTATCTATCGTGGTTCCGATCCTCTTGAGCACACGTCAAGCCACTTTGCTGCATTTTTCCTGACGTCCATCGTCATGGTGTTTGCAGCGTATGTTATTTATCACAACAGACAGAAGGTACATGTATGGCATTGCCTTTCTCATACATGTAGTCAAAATTTTTAGCATTCATGGGAAGTTGGAAGATATTCTGGTCCTTGTTATCAGTTTTATAAGTCATTGCTATCGGGATTGACCCAAAAGTCGACTACTGCGAGTTAAGAATTTCACAGCTTGACGTTGACAAGCTGTAAAGTTAAAACATACATTGGTGTACACAGAACATATCTTTCTGGGCAAAGAGATTCTTGAATAAACAAAAAGCAGAATTGTTTATAAAGTAGCTGCTGTTCAATGTTCAAGATTATTTAATACAGCATTTTTTCTATATTTTATATTTTTATATTCTACAGTCTTTTCACAATCTAGTTTTAATCCTCGTGTTCCTCCACAACCCGAGTTATTTTTCGAGCAAAGATATTGAATAATCTCTCTTATTCTTGCAATAGTTACAACAGTTGAGTTTTTACATTTACCTGTATTCTCATTCTGTATTTTTCCCACAGATTATTGCAATCGTTATAGAGGGAAAAGACGATAGCGGCAGCAGAAGGCGTGGCTACAGGAAACTGGAAACCAACGTAGAGGAGGCCATGCCTTCAATGAAAAGTGCAAACTCGACATATGTTTATTAGAGTTCGCTGATTACGACTAGAGTAAATTTCTTTTAAAAATTAGAAAATATTTGAAAATGTACAAAGAAAGTGTCAAATGCACTTTTTGGAAATAATTGTTTGGAAAATGCTTTTGATACAAATTACATTAGCCTAAAAAAACCCGGTTTCTACAGACTGGCGAAAGGCGCTATTTTCTTTTTGCTTGGTGCACCATTCCTTTTTTCGGAAACGTGAAAGAAAAAGTGTAAAGGAAATTTCCGAGACTCGTGCGTCTCAACGGGAGTGCTAAAAATGTAGAAATTACCACAGCTGTTTATGCTGGGCTATAAACCTCATTTTATCTGTTCTAACCAATCAGAGCAAACGCACTACTTTCGTGAACCAGAGGCATGGCACGCCAACCTCGTCCCCAGGCGTGCGTTTCTCAAAACTCTCGAAGCTGCTGAAATAGTCTAAACATCGCGTCTGAAATATCGTGTTGCGCTTGAACAATAGTTTCAGATTGCCAGGAAACAAATATGGCTGCCAATCGGTGAAGATTGAAGATGAACATCAGAATACAACATTTCTTCAAGCGTCGCGTGACAAAAAACTCCCAACATTCTTTGGGTTTTTCAGCGGTCTTGTTCAGGGTTCTTTTCGCGCCGCCAGGAGGAGGAGGATACCCTGGGTTTGAGGTTGGTTGTATGCTTTCCGTGTCATAAGTGACAGTCGTGTATAATAAATACTTATACATATAATTGAAAACGTTAAGTAAGAGTGTTTTCCTAGTTTATCTGCGCATTGTAATAAAACAGCATACATAAGTCTTATCTTAAACAATTTCTGGAAGGAAATTTCTTGAATATCAATGATTGGAGTAACGGAACGCTTGCAAGTTGCACCATGAAGAATCCTCTTCGATCATCTTTTATGTTTATTATTTTCATACAATATAAAAGCTTTCTGTTTTCAATTATGTATTAAAAGGTACAAATGTATCCCTCGAAAGATAATGTACCTTCTTTGGGTTCAGGAAAGATGCCTAATCCGCATTCTCGTCCCCAGAGCCCCTTGGCCCCTAGCCATCTTAGCTGCCGGAGCCTGAACACTAGAACCAAATGCTCAGGCTGACTGTCTTCTCCTAAATCTCTACTTGTATTTAGTTGTCCGCGTAAGTCGGGGAGATGGTCTTTTACGAGAGATTCCACTTTATAGCGACTAACGTCGTTGTAGGTTGTTACCTTGCTAACCAGTAAAACCTGATCAACTAGCATTAAATAAGGCTGTATTATAACATTTCTGCAATAAAGAGATTGTCTGTGGTCAACACTTTTTTTTTTTATTATTATTATTATTATTAATTCCAAAGTACAACAATGACAATAATTATCACAACATATACATACTCACACCTATACATACATACAATCATACAATCCCTACATCAGCAGTGTGGTCAACACTTGAGTTTGTGGGGTTTGCCTTGATGTAAAAACTTGACAAGTATTTTTTTAGCTATTCTTTTCATGCACTGTATATTAGGTTTTTTTACCTCATCATTTTAGGGGGAATGGGTTAAACACAGGCTAACCCGGTTGTGTTCGCTATGGTGAAAGCACCGGTACATTAAAACGACATGAACTCAAGGCTTACTTAATCCACGAGTATCACATCAAGTTGATCTGACATTAATCGATCTACTGTAAGATCTTGCCTGCAATTCCTGAAAGTAACGGCGCGACGACCTTATGAAAACTTTGGAAGAGAAAGGATTTTCCTTGAAAAGCAACTCCAATGCAACAATGGCTTGGAATTGTTGTGTTGACCATTGAAGTACGTTATTAGAACGTTATCTCACCTCTTTTTATGTTTTGAGTAAGAATATCTAATTCTAAATGAATGCTAACTGAGTCGATCTGATAGTGTCAGAAGATTATTAGTTTGATTATTTTAGTTTTTTTTAATATGCGTGTTAATATGAGGAACTCCTAATTTATTTAGGTTGCCATTTTATGCTTTTATTTTTAGCGTTTGATATTATGTTAGACATGTTACGTATTGTAAATTCTTCAAAGCCTGCTAAATGCGTGCGAAGAACTGTAATTAGAAGGAAGGAAGAGACTTACACAGCGCACATGTCTGATGGCGCTTTACATACACTTATGAGAATGAGATAGGACGTCAGCTTATGAAGGCGCGTCAGGCAGCCGCTATCGGTCCATTGTTGATCTCATCTTCCCCACCCCACCCGTGAACAATGTATGGCACTGAGGGTGGTCACAGCCAGGGTTTTGTTGCGTCCTCAGTGGTTCTTTTACGTCTATGCTACACGTCAGTGTATTCCAGTGTGTATTTACAAGTTGGACTTTACACTTATAATTTATGTACGTATTGTTTGAGTATCCAATCTATTTTTATAAATAATGAAAATCACAAGCATCACGAGCGAAGGAAAGGTAAGCACGCTAAACTTGAGAGCGTGCCATAAAATCAATTCCGTCGACGAGGATTACCTTTGTTAGTGTTAGCGCAAAACGGTCAATTCCAGTGTTTTGAACTGAATTATTTTGAATCAATTTGCCAGCATACCAGGGAGAACTGATTCGTTCTGAAGAGCAATATAAAAATTACAATGTACATCTAAAAAACCTGCCGCAAACTTGAGGAAAGTGCTGAGCAAAATTCCTCGCGAGATACAGTGTAGTTAGCTCAGGCAGCTGTTTCCTCAAGTGTGCGCTGGAGTTTTTGTGAGTTTTTCGCCTCGCGAGGTCGTGAGGCAAATATCTGTCGTGTTTGATATTTTTTGCTTCACGAAACATTCCTCATCGTGTGCGGGCGCCGCGAGAATCTGGCTGAACCAAATTAATCGATTAGCCAATAAAATTGCATGGCGAGGGCGAGCTCACGTGATTTCAAGCTCGATATTCAAGATGGCGGACGGCGAGATGTTAAAACCTCTCGCAGCTCTTCTTATCCGTTTGTTTGTGGTCCACTCAGGGTATACAAAATGTAATATTACATTTGTATAACTGCAATTGCTGTAATTGATATTGAAACAAAGTTTTAATATCCACTTTTTTAGAATATTCTTAGGATATAATTTAAATTAAGCATTTAATACAGTAAACATGCAACATACAAGGCTGCATAGAACTCGACAAGTTTATCCTCTAGGATAGCTTCGTTAACCACACTGGCGACCCCAGGGGAATTTGACATTTTTTCATTGCCAAATGTCAATTTCCCCTCCCTTGAGCAGCACTTTTGGGTCCAATTCCCGCCCCTGGGGTACTTTTTTTGCATTAGACGTAGCCATATTACAGCTTATGTATTACAGAAGATACAATGCAACAACACTTTTATTTTTTGTTCTATCTTTATAGCATATGAAATACCCATGTTAATTAGCTTACTGGTCGGTCTCTCACAAGGTCCTTATTACTGACAATATCATCTCCTTCACATGGTATCAACTGCAATACAAAAGATGGACACTTTGGAAATATCTGCAAGGGCCCTCGCAACGGACAATGCAAAAGCGTCGGATCCTGGTAGCCTACGTGTAGCCGTACCATCCTCGCGTTCAAAACAACGGTCATCAACCTGATGAAGAGCCAAGCCCGAAACGTCGTTGAAGAAATTAACTTGACACTTTCAAAAAACATTTTATTTTATTTTTCCAATATTTTTTTTTCTTTTTTCAAATTCTTGTTTATAAGTGTCACGCATCCTTGGGAATTCAATTTTTGAATTCATTTGTTTTGTTTTATACCAGGAGTATACTGTAAAAGGAGGATTCCTCGCTATTATATACTGCATGACCAAATTCAAACGCAGTTAGTCCAGTGACTTCTGTAACAATGCAAGGACCACTTGGACAAACAGTTGCAAAATGTTTCTTAGCCCCTGATGAAGGTTAGTTTTGTCTAACCGAAATATTGGGCAATATTAAAAGAAACCAAACAAATTCAGCAGTCTGATCAGCCTTGCATTTTAAAATTTTTTGCGGTTAGTCCAGCCCTATTTAGGCAGAGTTGCAAGTTATTCGCTCGGCGATGAATTGTACCATGAATTGTACACCCTGTTTGTGACAGAAAATTCCGAAAACTACACCAACAAACCAAATGGCGCCTGTCGCAGAAGTGCTCTGGTAAACAACTCGTTCCCAGGGCCTAATCAGTCGGACGTGACAACTAACTTCAGTGACATAGTTTAGTTTCCGTTTTGAGTTGACACAAATACGGTTCAATGTTTCGTCGATCGCTCGCTTTCTTATCGTAAGTGTTTTCGTTTCCTACTAAGGTTTCTGAAGGACGGTTTCATCAAGATTTTCTTTGGCGTGTTGGGATGAATTCGCGAATGAGCTTGGTGGTAATATTACTTGCCTTGTGTCTTATAAACGCGCATTCATCGTCTGATGGTTCGCTGAAAACGAATGACAATTTAGGTATGTTAATTCTAGTTTCAACAGTTCGGTATAATTCTGTACAATCGCGCTCGGGAAGAGGCAGATCTCTTGATTGATTTGGCTTAAGTGTGCGCTTAAATTATTGTACAGTCGGATCTGTACGGACCGTGAGAACTTCGGTTGACTGCAGATTTCAATTAGTTCCTTTTGCTGATGCCACATTTCAATACAACTCCCGTTTATACATCAGACACCTACCGATTTTAGATCCTTTATTATTTAAGGGCCAATTAAGCATGAGTCCATAGCAATTTTCCCTGCTATAAAGCTCTCGTGTGGATATAATTCCTGTTCGTAAATTATAGTGGGGTGTCTGTAGAAACAAGGTTTAAAGACGAGACTAAAGCTTGATACAATACTGCGATGCCTTTAACAATGACATTGTATTTTAATTACTATTATTATTTTTTTAAATTTGATTTTACTGTTTGTAACGAATAACAAGGCTTTGTAAGAGATAACATTTGTATCCAAGATTGACCAAGATAACATTTTCAGTTATTAACTAAGGCAAAAGCGACTTTCTGGTCCGATATTAACTGTTTAATTGGCTGAAACTCAGTGTTACGCATGTCACGAAACTGTATCAAAAGCAAAATATGTTACAAGGACACACGGAAAAAAACAGCAAATAATTAATCGAGACACACTGAAACAACCTGACTGTATCACAGAACGGAACTATGACAAAAATAGACCGATTTGGTCAGCAACAAAAAAATTGTCGGTCGAGGAAAAGAAAGAGTAGTTAAACCAAGCAGAAAACTATGAATACCTACATGGCTGAATAACCGATAACTTTAACATGATGACAGCTATAAAGTTTTAAATTAATTAAGATCAAGACAGTTTTAAATAACCCAAGTCATTATCTTACACTGTACCTACGTACGTAGTTCAAGTGCGAGACAACGAAAGCAACTGTATCTTTCCAGACAAGAAAGCCAGACTATTATACGAGCAAAACATAGCTTAAACAAAAAGTAAAGATCAGAAAACTAAGCCAAAACGATTCAAGATACACTTTTTTTAATAAGAACGTTGAGACTGGGATTGGCCAAAATTTTAAGAAAGTGAACATAACCAGGCTGACAGTTTGTTAAGAACGCCTTGATTTCGTCTTATTTTTACATATAGCTAACAATGAGTTTCTGGCAGAGTATATTATAATATTCCTTGGAAAATAATCACAAAGCCAAAATGTCAGAGGTTACAGCCAACAGAAATAAATTCACGGCATGTCATTTTGTTCTGCTTTGCTCGTACCAGCTACTATAAAACATTCCGAAATTTCGAACATTCAGTCTAGTCTTGCACACCAACCATATTTCCAAATCTTCACCCAGCTTTTAAGCTTTTTAAAAGCTTTTAGAATGAGGTGCACATTGTCATAGAGGATCTATGTGTTCTATGTCTTTATTTTCTTTCTGGGATATTTTTGGAAACAACTTAGGTTTTTTTTAAATACAGTATGAGGTTTTCTGGATTGTAAATCCAATGATCAGATTTCCCCAGCCGTTCTGGATATCTTGAACCCTCTTTGCACATCCAAAAGTACATTATAGCAATCCTTTTATTTATTACCGTTATTCAAAGCTCATGGAATGTTTCGATTACATTTAGTATTGCCAATTGCCTTTATTCGTTATGTCGAAGGCATGTCGAGCTCATCAATAACCTTTGCGCTGATTGCAATTTCTGTTTGAGTCATGTAGGCTATCTATCCTGTTTTGATGTGTTACTACAATTATATTGTTCTTGAAACAAGCACCTTTTTGTTCTTTAATCAGACCTGTGCAAATTACCACCAGAAACTGGTCCGTGTCGTGCTGCCTTTCCCAGATGGTATTACAACAGTTCTGTTAATAAGTGTTTAGAGTTTATTTATGGAGGGTGTCAAGGGAATGGGAACAACTTCGATACAGAAAGAAAATGTACTAATACATGTATCCCCTCCGTTGTTACCCAAAAAGGTTGGTATTATATAATGTTCATTTCTTTTGTTTACACTCAGTAAAACACTCACATATACATGTACAGGTGTAATTTCCGTTTTGCTTAAAAAATTGCTCTGAGCATTATTTGTTTCACGAATTGTACCCGTAGGTTTTTCAAGAATGAAGTTTAAGAAAACGTGTGTCCATTATGGAACACAATATACTCAGAAACATACATCCTTTTTTGGTCTTGGAAACTAGATGGGAGTTATTATTCTACATTTATTATCGTTAAAGACGTTGATGAGGTAGCAAGGTTGCACTACAATCATGGGATCGTCCAAGCTGGCAAACCACTCTCGAGTAACTTTGTTGAATTTATAAAATATTGCTACAGGGTCAGTGTTGTTTGTTGCTCAAAAGGGTCAGTTTTATTTTGGGTAAGTACTGAACACGACGTGATTCCATGCGACCTTTAATTTTGGAACTACCCAAGGTATATCCGTTGGCGATAATTATCTCAGGGTATCCCCAGTTTAGAGATATTATTTTAATAACGCTTTTTTCTGTTCTCCATTATGACCTGTGCAAATTATCACCTTAAACAGGTCCGTGTCGTACTGCTTTGCCCAGATGGCATTTCAACAGTACTGTCAATTAAGTATTGTTCCACATAAGAACGATAGCAAACTTCATTGTTCTGCGGCATTAGCTCTTTCCCACATAGAATATCTTTGATTTCAAGAATAGAGGAGGAGCTGATGGTTAATAATTATATTTCATTATAAAAATAAAGAAAATCCATTTGCGTCAAATAAATTTTAGGAAATGTTCGTGCTTAACCAATCAGAATAGCAGAAGACAATAGCTAATAATTTTGCTTCTTTGATGAAGTTCCCCAAATACAATTTCTTTTAAAAATTGTATGTTGTGCGATTGGGTCTCACATTGCTTGAAACCTTAAAAAAATTAGACAAAATGCACCTTGAACCTTAACTTTTTAGCGGTTTTTGAGTCTAGGCCAATGAGATCACTAGTTGTACCAATAAAAAAAGTTGACATTCCATCGTACATTGCCGTTCAGCGCTATCCTCTTTTTTTTATCGTTTTTTTTTAGTGCAGGTCATATTGATGAAATTATAAGAAATGGAATGCAGCAAGAAAGTCCCTCTTGGCAGTAGTAATAACATTTACAAGTTCTATAATTACACTGAAAAAATAATAGGATCACAAGTGAATAATGGTAATAAGACTGATCGAAGTCCAATCCGGGTCTGTTATCATGAATAGGGAGGTTAAGCAACGACGACGGCAACGCCAAGTAAAACGTCGCTTGCAGAAAGCGTTCGTGCTATTTTAAACTACTTTGCAGATGTTCCAATTTGTTTAATTTGTCTAATGTGACTGGATTGTTCAGGAGCTGAATTTGAAGGGATGGCTTTCAAGTTCAAATAGAGAAAGTAAAATTAACCGTCGTGTGTTCTTGCTCTCCACAAAACCTATAACTTAATATGATCATTTGACGTTGTTGTTTTGCAGGTAACGGCAAAGAAATATACCAAAATGTAAAACAAACGTGCAGAGGTATTAGGCCAGTTCTCACTAGGGCTCTTAAGTGCACTTGAAGTGCACTTGGTACGTATAGTACTTGTAGTGTGAACTCCTTTCTGAGAGCGTTTTCTAAGTTTGACTTCCGTTTCAGTCGAAGCACTCGTCTGATTTATTTACACGTTTAAATCTCTTTGTAAAATGTATCAAAGAGGTAAAAATCAATATAAGCTGAATGTAATTAAAAAGTTAATTAATTTGCAGTAGTTCGTTTTCTGTAAGCTCCAGATTTACCTTCTTTTATATCAAAAACGTATTTTTGAATGGCACGTGCTGTTGTAGCTCGCGTACTTGGAGTGTGAACATTTTAATGACCCCACTTTTTGGTTTCTTTGTTGCCCTGGCGATATGCGTAAAACAAAAGAATCCAAGTGCATTTCAAAGTAAGGTCTACCCCTTACTTGGGGGCGCACTTGACCAATGACAGTACAGCCGTGCATCTAAAAGCACGTGGGCGCGCAACTTTGAATTCCACAGGGAACGAGCTCTCTGCGTTTTGGTTAATACGATTCTGGGGTCACGGGCGACTTCAAAACTCCCAAGCAGGATCTCGAGTTTTACTATAGAGCGTTTTCACTCACGTGACCTTCAGTCCCGTGGGACTCAAATGACAAAGGCCATGGCAGCCATGTTGGTGTTCCTAACAAAAGAAGTTAATTAAAATTCTTTTTGTATGCGTATTTTGTTTGTACGGGAACACCAATATGGCGGCCATGACGTCAAGTGAAAACGCTCTATAGCTGTTGTATTGGAAGGCGTATTTCAAGCCGACTTGGGGTAAAAAATTCTACGTTGAGAAAAAATGGTTGTAGTGTAATTCCCAGGCTTAGCCAATAGAAAACACTACAGCCATGCGCGCATTCAATATACTCACGAGATACAAAAACATGTTTTTAAGACGAGCACGAAAAATTAACAGAAGGTGAGCATAGTGTTACACCAGGCTCTCAGATGATTTTTTGCTGAATTAAGTTCAAATAAAACTAGACTTGATAAAAAAAATTATTGTACTATCGACTTAGCGTTTTATGCATATCGTACTTCAGTCCTGCAACTTTGTTTATCAAGCTAATCAACTGCAAACCAACTTGTGTTCGCAAGTAATTTGCATCTAAACACGCACGCTGTGCGCAGTCATGCCTGAAAATCTGTTGTCTCGTCTTTCTAAAGTAGACCTCAAGTCTACTTGATTTTCAAGTAATAATAATAATAATAATAATAATAATAATAATAACAATAATAATAATAATTATTTATTATAACATAGCTTAAGAGAAGCGCGCGTTCTGATTGGCTAATACGCGCGATCCATTTGCCCGTGGGTTGCATGCTGACGTCAATTTGTTTTGTACTTTTTTCTCCTTACAACATAACTTACAACTTTTTTCTTTTTACAACATAATTCCTATTTTTTTCTTGTAAAATATGGAAAAATCTAATAATTCTTCCGGAAATGAGGAAGATAATTCCTGTGAGCTACCAAATTTCGAGCTCAAGCTTTTTGACGGGCCTCCGGCTAAGAGATTTGCTAATTTAAGCGAGCAGGAGCTGAATAAGTTTGTTGAACAAAGACACTCGGAGAAGACCAAAAAAACAACAAATTGGTCTGTATCAACCTTTCGAGGTAAGTAATGTATAGCAGCAATTCTAGAGAGTGTTTTTTGGCGATTTGGCGACAAAATTCCGCACAAGCTTTCATTTGAAGACTTTTCAGGCGTCGAAAGCCATTTTAATGCTTTCTGCGAGCAAAACCTGTACATTAACTTTCATAATTTAATTTGTTGAGAGTTTTAACAAATTTCTGTTTTAATGTCTTACATATTAAATCCGCCTGTTCCAAAAACGTTGAAGATAATTGTTTATTGAGCTTTAATAAGGGAAGTTTTATCTTCAAAATATTTGTAGTCTGTGATAAATTTTTTCAGTTTTGCTCGATCGTTGAACTCTGACAACCGCTTGAAGGAGCGACTGCATCGTGCACAAATATAAGCTTCAGTTCTAACACTTTCCAAGCCTCAGTTGTCTGTTCTTTTATTTTACCAAATAACAAAAAGTAATAGAGACCATTTTTTAAGCCATTCGCGTGTTAAATTTCAGCCTGGTGCTCAGAGAAAGCTATACAAACACCGCTTGAAAACATGACAATCGGTCAGCTGGACCACAACATGAGGCGATTTTACGCCGAAGCACGAACACAAAAAGGGGAGCCATACAGTAAATCCACCTTGCTTGGATTCAGACACGGAATTGAATGATATCTAAACTCTCCTCCATACAACAAAGGGCTCCAGCTAGCAAGTGATCCGAGATTTTTGCGGTCAAACCAGATGTTAGACGCGCAACTTATCAATTTAAAACGAAGTGGAAAGGAAAACGCAACCCACAAACCTGCTATTGAAGAAGAGCATCTCAAACAGCTCAAAGCCAGCGGTGTTTTTTCTCTTTCTTCCCCACTCTCGCTTTTAAGAAATGTCTGGTTTCATATTGTTCTTTTCTTTTGCCGAAGAGGCCGTGAAGGACAGAGAGCTCTTACCACAACAAGCTTCAAGTTTGCCGTCGATGCAGCCGGGCGAAAATTCGCAACCATGACCCATGATGAAGCTTCGAAGAACCATCCAGGTGGTGTCAATGACAAGCCCAGTAACGAAAAAGAAGCTAGGATGTACGAAACTGCAGGCCAATGCGATGGCTACAAGGCTCTAAAGCTGTATCTTGAAAAGATTAACCCGAATTGCAGTGCGTTTTTCCAGTATCCAAAGGCAAATTTCAGGCCTGAAGAAGACGTGTGGTTCGAGCAAAGGCCACTAGGCGTCAACACCCTGGCAAACATGATGAAAAAAATCAGCGAAGCGGCCGGGCTGTCCAAAATATACACAAACCACAGCATCAGAGCGACGGTCATAACACTGTGGTCCAATGCTGGCGTTCCCAATCGACATATCATGTCAATTTCAGGCCATCGAAACGAGCAGTCCCTTGCACATTACAACTCTCGACCATCCGTTTCACAGCTTCAAAATTGCAGTGATGTGCTTTCAAGGGCTCTTTCGGCCCCAAGCACTGGTTGTGTATCCACGGCTTCCTCAGTGCAATCCACAGTCCGAGTGAGCAGTGGTTCACGTCAAGAAATAAATCCTTCACAGGTTGCAAGAGACGTGCCACCATTCTTCCAAGATTGCACCATTCAAAATGTGCAGTTTGTCTTCAATTCTTCGGAAAACCGATCCAAATTTAACTAACTTTTGAGAAACGGTTTTACCGACAGCATTTTTTGTTTGTTGTCAGTTCGATATTTAGGTTAACTTTCGGAGCAGTTTGAAATTGTTTGTTTGTACGAGATCGAGAAAACATAAACTAACTCACAGCGATCCAAGAAAAATGTTGATGTGTCGCTTTGTCAGTTTTTTGAATGAACATTTTCGCGCCGTTGATCGTGCTTTTGACTTCATGTAAGCAGGACGAGATTCAATAAATATTTCTGTCCGAAAGGAAAGATGTTAATTCTTAATGTTATAAAAGAAATGGTAAACGCAGCAGCTGTGCAACCATCGAGTTATGGATGCACTCAGGTGGTTTGCTAAGCACTCAAGAAGCTAGAGTCGCACTCGGCTATCGCCTCGTGCGACTCTTACGCTTCTTTCGTGCTTAGCAACCTCCCGCGTGCATCCATAACTCGATGGTTGCCCGCTGCACGTTTACCATTTCTTAAACAATTTATATAGTGCATTATACATACAAAATGGTCCCTAGTGTGAGCCGGCCTATTGCTTTCGCTCATTAAACCTATTGTTTTGTGCCGTTCTCGCTGCCGTCGCCGTCTTGGCTGCTTAAGCTCCTTAATATACGAATAATTAACAACGTGGGAGTCACAATTGAACGACATCAAAAAAAATTGAGAGAAAATAGGAATAGGTTAAACGTTTTGGTGAATAAAAGATTGACAGTTTCCCTCAACGCATTCAAGTGTTCAAGTGCAACTGCCCTATTACAGCGCATTTAATTTGCAGCTTACACATGCAGTCAAATTGCACGTATCATTCATGACGAGTACACTGTCCTAGTAGGGCTCAAATTTGAGGCTACTAATAACCCATTAGATTTGAAAATTTTGTTATCATTATGATAAATACTAATAGAAATATGTTCTCCCGCAGCCTATTCTTTAAAACGAGATTCTATAAAGAATTTTTGGGACAGGTATGAACGTAAACAAGGAAGCGAAGCGGAAGATTCTAAGGATAGTGAAAGCTCCAGGCTGAAGGATCCATCATCTTCATCTGAACACAGTGTTGGCAATCAACAAGGAAGTGAAGCGGAAGATCCTAAGGATAGCGAAAGCTCCAGGCTGAAAAATCCATCATCTTCGTCTGAACACAGTGTTTACAATAAACAAGGAAGAGAAGCGGAAGATTCTAAGAATAGTGAAAGCTCCAGGCTGAAGAATCCATCATCTTCGTCTGAACACAGTGTTGAAAATAAACAAAGAAGTGAAGCGGAAGATCCTAAGGATAGTGAAAGCTCCAAGCTGAAGAATCCATCATTTTCTTTTGAAGACCATGTTGACGATAAACAAGGAAGTGAAGCGGAAGATCCTAAGGCTGGTGAAAGCTCCAAGCCAAAGAATCCATCATTTTCATATGAAGACCGTGTTGACGATAAACAAGGAAGTGAAGCGGAAGATCCTAAGGCTGGTGAAAGCTCCAAGCCAAAGAATCCATCATTTTCATATGAAGACCGTGTTGACGATAAACAAGGAAGTGAAGCGGAAGATCCTAAGGAGAGTGAAAGCTCCAAGCTGAAGAATCCATCACTTTCTTTTGAAGACCATGTTGACGATAAACAAGGAAGTGAAGCGGAAGATCCTAAGGCTGGTGAAAGCTCCAAGCCAAAGAATCCATCATTTTCATATGAAGACCGTGTTGACGATAAACAAGGAAGTGAAGCGGAAGATCCTAAGGATAGTGAAAGCTCCAAGCTGAAGAATCCATCATTTTCTTTTGAAGACCATGTTGACGATAAACAAGGAAGTGAAGCGGAAGATCCTAAGGCTGGTGAAAGCTCCAAGCCAAAGAATCCATCATTTTCATATGAAGACCGTGTTGACGATAAACAAGGAAGTGAAGCGGAAGATCCTAAGGAGAGTGAAAGCTCCAAGCTGAAGAATCCATCACTTTCTTTTGAAGACCATGTTGACGATAAACAAGGAAGTGAAGCGGAAGATCCTAAGGCTGGTGAAAGCTCCAAGCCAAAGAATCCATCATTTTCATATGAAGACCGTGTTGACGATAAACAAGGAAGTGAAGCGGAAGATCCTAAGGAGAGTGAAAGCTCCAAGCTGAAGAATCCATCACTTTCTTTTGAAGACCATGTTGACGATAAACAAGGAAGTGAAGCGGAAGATCCTAAGGCTGGTGAAAGCTCCAAGCCAAAGAATCCATCATTTTCATATGAAGACCGTGTTGACGATAAACAAGGAAGTGAAGCGGAAGATCCTAAGGATAGTGAAAGCTCCAAGCTGAAGAATCCATCATTTTCTTTTGAAGACCATGTTGACGATAAACAAGGAAGTGAAGCGGAAGATCCTAAGGCTGGTGAAAGCTCCAAGCCAAAGAATCCATCATTTTCATATGAAGACCGTGTTGACGATAAACAAGGAAGTGAAGCGGAAGATCCTAAGGATAGTAAAAGCTCCAAGGTGAAGAATCCATCATTTTCATCTGAAGACCATGTTGACGATAAACAAGGAAGTGAAGCGGAAGATCCTAAGGCTGGTGAAAGCTTCAAACCGAACAATCCATCACCTTCATCTGAAGACCGTGTTGAGGCAAGTGATGATTATGATAAAAAGGAAAATGAAATGCAAGTAAAGTCGAACCTCTACTAACCGTGCAGCCTGTTTCAGGCTAACTGAACGCGAAGTTAAAATCCTCGTGCCCATATTTGCCCTCCCGCCCCGACTAGCTGCCCTTGGGTCTCTGAGAATGGGTTAGTGCAAGCAAAATCAGTAAAGCCAGTAAAATACTATCAAAGTATAGAGCAAGGCGGATACTACTTAGAACATTAAACGCGACAACGACATGATAGAGCCCAAACTGAAAGCCAAAATGCAACCGCAGCAAAAAGATAGAAAAAGTAGCGCGAACGCCAATTCTCTACCAAATCGCACGTGGTAATGGCAACAGATGAGAGCTCGAATTCAAATGTTTGCCAATTGACCCACGTCACAGCGGCGCGTGACCATGAGTAATAGGCAAAGAATTTGAAATATCATGTAGATCTGTTACAGATCCTACGTACACCGGCAGCATTTTCGTTCGCGGTTCTTTGCTTCTTCACTACTTAGTAAAATACTATCTGTGGTGGTGGAAAATCCATCCAGAACAAAACATCTGGGCACCGATTTTTCCGAAGCCGTTTATAGTCGAAACACTGGTTACTCTGAAAGCTTTCCATTGCCATAAATTCTTTGTTCAAATATGACTAAGCAGTTTAATTTGTTTTTATAATGCAGGAAGACCAGGATTACCCTGACGATCTTAATGACAATAATTCACAAAATTATTGGAATGACAGGTGATTTATGATGCTTCTTGTGTTTCACGATAACATCTAACCTACTGGGAAATCACTATACAAAACTATTATATGCGTTAAGCCAGCTATTAGGTGTTCCTGCAACTGCCGCGCAACTTTTGCCAGCCAGCCTATATATCTCCACGACAAGTAATCGAAATATTCAGGTGATCAGTGAAATCGCAATGCTGCAAACTTTCAATTTAAGCTTTGCGGTTTCCTTTGGGCTTCATCGCCATACAAATTTTGTTTTGTCTTTTCTCTCTTTGATCGTTCTATTTTCTTTGCTCAGTGCTGTCTACCGTGGTTCTGATCCTCTTGAGCACAAGTCAAGCCACTTTGCTGCCTTTATCCTGACGTCCATTTTCCTGGTGTTAGCAGCGTATGCGATTTATCGCAACAGACAGAAGGTATGGCATTTATCATTGACTCTAAATATTGTCTTACTTTTTGCTCAATTTGGTTAAGTATGCCAGTTAATTAAAACCTTGTTGCAGGGAAACATCACAGGCGTATGCAACGATATTTTTCCAAGATAAATTTCAGTTTAAGCCACAAAGTTTAGTGGGTATCGTTTATATTATGTTGAAGTTACAAATATTCTACTAGTGCTCTAAGAGTAAAAATAAGTGTCTTGGGATGCAGATGGCCAGGATGGAAATGACTTCCAATTTTTTCGAGTTTATCGTCTTATGTCTTGAAAAAATCTCTAAAACTCTGATTGTGGTTGAAAGTGTTTTATAAGTATTTTGTGTATGAAAGAGGGACGTAGCTCTCTACCTTAGGGTAGTGTTTTCCTATAATTACAATATTCGAGTGTTTAGGTTTTCCTGTATGTATTTTCTTTCTCTACTTTTTTCCACAGATCATTGTCATCATAAGAGCGGGTAGAAACTTTGGCGGCAGCAGAAGACATGGTTATATGAAACTGGAAACCAACGTAGAGGCCTCGACATTTGTTTATTAGAGTTGAACATGTACATTGAAATGGACTGTCAAGAGAATGCTGTTTGTTTATGGTTTTCTTTTGAAGATAATTTTAAATTTTGTTCTTGTACGCGCGAGGAGCCTAATAAATTGCCGCGGGAAATTTTCAGCCAATCACAGGCTAGTTTTTAAGGCGTCAATACGACTTTATATTGACGTTTTAAAAGCAGGCAAATCTATCTGAGAATCGTGATATAGAGCGGTTTTTAATTGAAAGTTGAAAGTAATTTCGCAAATGCTTTGGTTTTGCATTGCTACGCTTTGTGATTGGCTGAAAAAATCACGCGCCGGCTATTTGCATTTGCGTCTAGTTCTGATTGGTTCATTGGATTGTTTGAGTCTCTTGTGATTGGTCGGAGTGATAACATTTGTTTTGGTTTAACGACACTCAATTGAAAACCGATCTATTGATCTATTTAGACACTCATTAGATTCAATATTGAAGGACGTGCCATTTTGTATTGGAAGAAAAAAAAATGAAGCTATTGTTTTCTTGAACTGTATTGTTTCCTTGTTTAACTTCATCGGTAGTTTAAACAGGTTTTTACATCTGTAGCCAGCTGTGCTATCTGCTAATGGTGAAAGCACCAGTTCATGAACTTAGTTAACCGATGAATATCGAAAGTCCTCTTAATCTTTTAATCAACGTTATCAAATACTGGCGGATACGCTTTTTTAAAATCAAATCGTAGTACACGTAGCCGTTATATTCACATATATTTGACTCATGAAAAGCCTTTATTCTTGAATGATCGCATTTTGTGTAATGTTTCTGAGGTACATTCATTCACTGTGAGGTTTTATAGTTATCCCGGCTAGCGGGGTGGCGAAATGGTACGGTGGCCCACAAGGGTGAGCTGCAAACAAATAAAAGTTGCTGCAAACAAATAAAAGTTGCTTAGGTTAGGGTTAGGGTTAGCAACTTCTATTTGTTTGCATTAACTTTTATTTGTTTGCAGCAACTTTTATTTGTTTGCAGCAACTTTTATTTGTTTGCAGCAACTTTTATTTGTTTGCATTAACTTTTATTTGTTTGCAGCAACTTTTATTTGTTTGCAGCAACTTTTATTTGTTTGCATTAACTTTTATTTGTTTGCAGCAACTTTTATTTGTTTGCAGCAACTTTTATTTGTTTGCAGCAACTTTTATTTGTTTGCAACAACTTTTTATTAGTTTGCAGCAACTTTTATTTGTCTTTCATTTGTTTAATTTGCAGCTGACACTTGTGGGTCACCGTAGAAATGTCTCGCCTCGCCAGGTTTATGGTAATCCTGGCAGGCGGGACTTTTTATCACAAACTGCAAACACTACATGCCGCGCCCGCGCGCGACAGCTCTGTGCATTTAAATAGGACCTAAGGGACATCATAACCTTCCCTCGAGGTCTTCACGGTATTCAAAATCCACAGTAAATTTGTCAATGATGTACAGGATGTACTGCGTTCATAGACCAATTTCGTGGACAGCCGTTCGAAATGGAAATCAAGCAAGGAAATCCCTTTCCCACCATTGCCGCATAGTTTTGTACCTTGAAAGACACCACTAATAGAGAAAACATGTAGATGATGTTAGATATGGTGTGACTCGCGCACGTGAAGAGGATCCAATGTCCTAGGTTAGCCTCCTCCGCAGCAACTCTGTGTACTGGCTTTTCTTCAGATTTGGGCTTCCTGTGTTGAGGATTCGAAGGACGTGGGGGGCTGGTGCCGAATTCACGGGAGGAGGGGAGAAAGAGTTGCATCTGTCTCTCTCTTCTTTCTTTTCTCCCTCCTCCTCCCCCTGCGTCATTTTTTCTCCTCTCTCTCCTCCACAGGAAGCCCGCATCGCAGATTTCATTTTTTTCTTCCTTTCTTCTTTTCTTCTTTAGAGATGCCTGCGGAGGAGACTAGCCCTAGGTCACGGTAATCAGATATTTCATGGAAAATCGCGCTGCGCAAAACCGATAACGAAGACCATTTTCACTTGAAAGTAGTCTGAAGTGCGAGCCGCTTTCTCTCTGGGGTAGGGCGAGAAAGACACTGACACTTCAGACTAACTGTGAAGGCGAAAGGATAAAATCTCGGTCAAGATCTTTTAGCGGTTACAAGGGTAACTTGATATCTTATAAAGTACCAAAACTACAACGTGCACCACCGTCTTTTTTGTAATAATTCCCCCTCCACGGAACTTAATTTATTTTAAGGCGGGGGTCCACCTGAACGCCATTTTTCCGCAACTTGACATGGCTTTAATGGAAATATCTCGTTCAGGTGGACCCCCTCCACGGAACTTAATTTATTTTAAGGCGGGGGTCCACCTGAACGCCATTTTTCCGCAACTTGACATGGCTTTAATGGAAATATCTCGTTCACGTTTTAATCAATCCAAAAGCACTATGCTTATCTCATGAATCTATGTTATGGGGTGTTTTGTAAATTTTTGGTTGATTTTTGGGTATGTTTGGGAGGAAATAGTTTTTCTCAAAGGATTTGTAAAATTAAGAGAAATAAGAAATATTGAAGATTTAGTGAAGTTTTAAAGTTAGAATTTGTAGTTAATAATTAATAGACGGACACCAAGTTAGTCTACTAGCAACCTGGGGTGCTCTTGCGTGGGTATCAACTGTCTGTTGGTGTTCCAAAAATTAATTTATTTTTCCTATCCCTTCTGTAAACCTCTTAAAATTTCATTTAAATTCACTTAAATTAATTCATTTAAATTAATACTTAAGGTGTACCCCACCTTAAGTAGTCATCGTCAGCATCGACAGGCTAAGTCAGTTTTGGATGACGTCTCAGATCTCCAGGAGCGTTATTACCCCATAATATTTACCAAGAGAAAATGATCTTTTCCTCTTGTATTAACCTAATCTTGTTGAACACATCACAAGGTAGAAACTTTTCAAGATATTGTAACACCACAAAAACCCAAGAGGGGAATCCTAGTTATCGTCCAAACGATTCTAATGCAATTACAACAAAGTATAGTAAAAGGTGGAGTGCCCGATAACATGTATTGCATGACAAATTTTAAACGCAATCAGTCAATTTTTCAATCAGTCGATTTTTCAATCCCGTTTGGGAACTGTCAAAACGACAACTGCGCTACGATTTGTAACTCCTTATGAGTGGAAGGTATAATTGGCTCAGCGATAATTTTACGAGATACCATGCATTGTATACACCCTGGTTGTATAAGACAGACAATCTAAAAAACCACATGGCCAAATAAATAAAGTGTGTCGTTCGTTGTTCTTCCTTCCATTCTACCTCCCTTCGGGTGAGGTAAGCTTTTTTGATAAACAACTCGTTTCCAGGGCCTTTGACAACTCACGGCTCAATGGCACGTGACGATGCATGTGTTACTCGATTGCGTTTGATTTCCGGGTTGATTGGACTCGGTTCAATGTTTCGTCGATCGTGCGCTTCGTCGATCGCTTGCTTCTGATATTTTCGTTTTTTAGGCGGCATTTTTGTAGAGCAAGGTTCCCTTGGGCGTGCTGGGATGAATTCGCGAATGAGCTGTGTGGTAATCTTCCTTGCCTTGTGTCTTATGAACGTGCATTCATCGTCCGCTGAAGGTTCGAAAGGGAATGACACTTTTTTAGGTATGTTGATTTCAGTTTCAACAGTTCGTAATAATTATAAACCAAAAAGAGATAGATTTAACGATTGGGCTGAATTTTGTGCCTAATTATGGAAAGTCGGATCTGTCTGTTATACAGTCCTGATCCTTCGGCTTACCGCAGATTTCAATGCCATCAGATAACCTCAATCTACTCCTGTTTATAAATATAACTATACAACGACCATCATTTGGTATCCCTAATTACGGACCCATTAAGCAAGAGTCGATAGCAATTCTTCCAATGAAGCTCTCGTCGTAAGTCATATCCATAATAGCAAGGTAGAGATAGACTGAGCGACTTTCTGAGCCAATATACTGTATACGGTATGTTAATCTGCCAGAAACGCGTTGTCACGTATGTCACGTAATTTACTGAAGAACCATTTTGCCAAAATGTGATTAGCCTGCGAATACAGCCGCCTCTCATCGCTCCCGGCCGCTAGGGGCGTTCGCGCGAGAGAGCACGAACGCCCCTAGCGGCCGGGAGAGATGAGAGGCGGCTGTATTCGCAGGCTAAAATGTGATAGACTGCACATAAATAAAGTCAATAAATGCGCCGTGTATGAATTCGTTCGTTCGTTTATTCATTTAGGGGCCGTCGACATATTCACAAGTTCCCGCTTTACGTCCACTGGACGTTTAGGTAGGGGTAGGGGGGGGGGGGGGGGGGGGGGGTTGGGAGAGTCAAGATTTGGACGTTAGCGCGGGGCATTTGGAGCAAGTACGAAATTGTTAGTTTTTAATCCTAGAAGAGAGCCGTGAAAAGGCACAAAGTGGACACAAAGATGTTTTAGCAAAACAGGTACGAGCAACTGTCAGTCTTTTTAAATATTCTAAAGCCCATTTACAAATAATGTTTGTTGTTTCACACATCAGTAGTCTCGCAAACTGTATTCACCCGACTATTAAAAACGTCGCTCCAGGCGACGTCCGGACGGTGAAAATTCTAAGTGGACGTTAAGGAGTGGGGGGGGGGGGGGGGTCTGACCTTAACGTCCAGTGGATGTTAAGCGGGGAACTTGTAAATATGCCGACGGCCCCTTATTCATTCAATAATAGGTATTTATTTGTTATTCTCAGGTCAGTTGAACCACGGTTTTGTAAAATACCTTGATAAGGAACCAGAAGGAGTGAAACTTTTAAACAGTATGCAGCAGTAAGTAACTTTGGTTGCGTACGATTAGCCTCATTCCGGGACAAGATACCCAGAACAATTACAATTATACCTTGAAGTTAGGGTAACCAGTCTTATGTTGGCATGGCAAGTGGTATTAGATAATGAAGCTTACAATTATCTCCAAATAATTTTATTCCGGAATAACGCCAATCGATTGCATCCTAAAAACCCCTGAATAATATAATTTGTTGCGTGTCTGCCCGGGGCAACAGCTTTTGTACAGCTTAGCATCAAGTTCATTGCTGTTATTAACAGCACAAATCAATAATTTCGTATTTACACACTACTACTAAGTTTGTCTGTGGACATGCTGTGGAACGTCTTAAAATCGTAACATATATTATACACGTGTGCGGTTCATGAAATTCTTGTCACATATGATGTATAATCAGAAGACACTCTCAGAACCTTTAAAAACGAATTGTAGGTTTAGTCTTCAAATTCGTCTTAAATTGAAGTCGAAAAGTAGACTTTTAATAATTATATCTCAATTGGCTATGATCGTTTCTAAGCATATCGAGGATTTTGATTCTGTATAACAAGGGAAGGGCAGTTTTAAAAAAGCGAACTTTATATCTAGTTTTTACTTTTGCATTCTTGGCATTAATTGATAACATATAACCCCCCCCCCCCCCCCCCTCCCCCCCCCCCCCCCCCCCCGGTACTCCCGACACTTTCGGATAGGTGGGTGGGTGCCGCCAAGGTTCTGAAGCCCTGACCCTATTTAAGGGTAGAAAATCGAGATTTGATACCCCTTTTAAGGCCCAATTTATGCGTGTAGTACAGTTTTAACAGACCATATATTTTTCGTTTTGCGCGTTGGGGTGATACTGCAATTTAGTGACCCTATCTACGGAATATCTAAGGATCACAACACCAAAAATACTAAAAAGGATACCCTATTTAAGGACTGAGCACCTCAAAAACCCTACCCTATCGGGCGGCACATACCTATATAGCGTATATGAGGGAGTACCCCCCGGATATAAACACATGCACACTGCATTTTTCTCGCTCTGAATGAAAATAAGCCGAAACTGTGTTATTTGGTCTTTCACTATGGTGATGACAATGGGTATCTTAATTCTGTTTAGAAAGTTTCAGGATTGGAGCAGGATGCAGGAAAAGAAACAAGCAAATGAAAAAACACATGAACTCGACTCGGCTCAGGAACTGTCAACTCGACCATTATCAACAACAACGATCTTGTCACAAAACCCAACCGAAACTTTAGTAACACAGAAACCAACTCCACCAACTTCACAGACAACGAAGATTGTGGCAGACACCACAAGCAAGCCTTCCACAAAGACCCCAACTTCTAAACAGAAATTACCAACTTCAAAAATAATGGTCACGAAGAGTATGGCAGACACCACAAGCAAGCCCTCCACAAAGACTCCAACCTCTAAACAGAAATCACCAACTTCAAAAACAATGGTAACGAAGAGTGTGGCAGAGACCAGAAGCAAACCTTCCACAAAGACCCCATCTTCTAAACAGAAATTACCAACTTCAAAAATAATGGTCACGAAGAGTATGGCAGACACCACAAGCAAGCCCTCCACAAAGACTCCAACCTCTAAACAGAAATCACCAACTTCGAAAATAATGGTAACGAAGAGTGCGGCAGAGCGCACAAGCAAACCTTCCACAAAGACCCCAACTTCTAAACAGAAATCACCAACTTCAAAAATAATGGTCACGAAGAGTATGGCAGACACCACAAGCAAGCCCTCCACAAAGACTCCAACCTCTAAACAGAAATCACCAACTTCAAAAACAATGGTAACGAAGAGTGTGGCAGAGACCAGAAGCAAACCTTCCACAAAGACCCCATCTTCTAAACAGAAATCACCATCCTCTAAAACAACGACAACAAAGAGTGTGACAGAGATCCCGAGCAATTCTTCAACAAAGAATGCAACAACTGCCGCGAAACAGCTACCATCAACCTCAGAACCAACGACAACAAAAAGTATGAGAAAATTCAAAACTAGCCTGTTCCATGCGTTCAGATAGTGGGAAGCAAAGGATAAGCGGCACGCAGAAGGAAAAATATCCGGCGCGCGAACGAGCGGGGAATACGAGGGGAGAAGCACTCGCGATATTTTTGCCTTCCGCGTGCCGCATATCCTTTGCTCTCCACTATCTGAACGGCGAAGCCGATTTTTTTCGCTCTTTTCTACTCTTCCTCGCCCCGACTAAGTTCCCTCCTTGTATCCGTTGTGACGTATTACAGAGGTTATTTTTATAGAAAATATATGGAACTTTTGCCGCGACCAAATGAAGAGTCTGTATTAGAAAGTGTCCGTACAGCAGCGGTTAAACTGTACTCAGAATTGTATTCTACTTTCTATTTTTCTTGAACAGATGGAAATGCCCTTCCTTCAAATAAAACCAAGCAAGCAGAGAGGTAAGACAAATGGTTCCTATACAGAAGTGTGTTTTCATTATGAAATGATAAATCTTTCACAGCTAGGTTAGCATGATTATTAATTTGATAGCAAAAAAGTATAAGGTCCTAAACTGTATCCACGAATACCTTGATTAACGTAGCGACAAGCAAGTTGAGCCTTTCGGGTGGCCTTCCTATTGTATAGACAACGGTGTTCCAGAAAATGAGCGGATTAATTGGTTCTAATTTGGCTTTAAGTTTACTTAAATGGTTTGGTTTGGATCCTTTCCGAGATTTCACTTTCAGTAAGTCATAGAGTTGTGTATCAAGAATCTCTACAGCTGATTACTCTCAGTACTCCGGTAGCCATTTCTGACTCAACGAGAACATGCAGTAACAAGAACGTCGACGTCCCGGGAAACTACCGCAACTGAGTCACATGTTTCGTATTGACGTCACCACGTCAGCTGACAGTCGTCGAAATGTTGCCGGATACTTTTTTCTGTATCGTTGGTTATTTTAATCCATTTGCTGACGTGCAATTTTCTTTTATCTTGTAGTATAACTGATCAGTTTGTACAACGAAGTCATTTTGCAGTGATGTTTATGGTGATCCTTGTGGTCATTGTTGCTGTTTATTTTGGCTATCACAACAGAAACAAGGTCGGTTACGTGACATAAGTTTAATTCCTTTATATGTATTAGTTTTCTCTGTTCATATCTCTGTGTTTTAAGATTGTATCGGCTTTAGGGGTGAATTGCATAAGACTTTCAGACGACGATCGTAACTGAGACTTAACTTCAGACGTTCAGCCCAGTTACAGTTTATAGGGCAGGGGCGGATCTAGGGGA